>JAODAL010071744.1:0-15403 GCA_025379985.1 Phyllomedusa bahiana
GGGAGCGAGCGACGCTCCTAGGGTTTTAAATGAATTGAAAAAAAAAATGTAAATGGCCAAAATCAAATGATAAGATTTTAAGAAGTTGTCCCCGATGTGTATTTAAAATAAATTTATAATATGGGGGTAACAAAAAAAAAAATTTTTATTCAATAAATCATTTTATTTCTTTTTTTTCGTATCCAGGATAAATTGTTTATTGCAACAAATAGAAAAATGTGGAAGATCTGAGTGGTTTTTTTTTCCCGGGGTGATACACCTTATTTTTTACTCCCCGACTTTTCCCCCTGACCCTAGGGACCTTGCCACTTTGCCAAAAATTTACTCTCCCCCTTTGGGGATAGCACAACACCCGGTCACCGGCCGAAAGGACCAATCTTGCAGCCCCTTTTATACATGGCTGTTTTCCTGACCCCTGCTGCATATGCTCTTTAAAATTGGATACCGCTGCAATTCTACCCTGCATTTCCATACATGCCAATTACGCTGGGGTGGGGTGTTTGCTCTGCCCCAGGTTTCTTTTGCTATACCAAACGCCCCGGGATCCCTCCCTATAATGCTAAAAACGGGGAAAACCCTGTGGATGCCTGGGGAAACCTCTCTATTGGAAAACAAAATTCGCAAAACCCGGGGGTCCCTCCTTCCCTTCCTTGCTATCACTTTTCGAGCATCCCCTTAAAGGTTCGAAAAAACCTTTTTGGGCAACTGTCTGGGGGTGTACACTGGGGTGTGCGGTGTGAAATCTGTAGAGACACACAGCTCTTTTTTTAATTTTACTATAAAGGGGGGTCCCCGGGGGCCCGTGGGATTTTTTGGGGGATCCCGTCCGGGTGAAAATTGGGAATTTTCCCCTTTTGCAATACCTAGAGAGGTGTTTTCAAGTGGGACGGCCCCGGATAACGTTTTTTTAGGAGTCTGCACTTTTTTGTTATCCAAGGATCAAAAGTATTGTGCAACGAAAAAAAAAGAAAAAAACAGTTTGATTGTTTTAATATTTTTTTTTTTTTCCCCCATATTTCTTTTTTTATATAACTGGGGGACAACTTCTGTAGTTTTAAAAATTTGATTTTGGCCCCTTACTTTTTATTTCGTTGCATTAAAAACCCATAGGGGGGTCGCTGCTCTCCCTTGGTCCAAAAAAAACGGCCCCTTTTTAACTTAGCCATCACAGAGCTCGCTGGGAAATTTTCTTTTCCCCCATAGAATTTAAGAGAAAGTAGCTGCTCTGTTTGGGAAAAGCTGGACAGCCCCCGCTCTAAAACCAATCAGTGTTTTCCCTTTTTATGTATTTTAAACTGCCCCGCCTTTAAATATGTTTTGGTCATTTTTCTCCTTAGGTTAAAAGGGTCCCTGTCGCTCCTATTCTGTTTGGCAATTCTCCCATAGGTATTAGGGGCCACTGTGCCCCTATTCTGATTGGCTGGTTTTGCCGCCCAATCGAAGACCTTAAACAATTTAAATTTAAATGTATTTCCCGGAAATTCTCTTTATGAAATTCCCTATGTAAGCGGCCCCTCGGCGACAAAGGTTTGGGTTCGGGATTTAAGATTTATTTTTAGGAAGGTTTAGGTTTTATTGATAATGTTTTACATTAATAAAAAGATTTTTTATTAATATTCATGTCCCGGGCGCTGAGTCCCGGATTTTCAGTGCCGATTTCCCCATAGACTAAAAGGGGAGAAGTAGCTCGCGCTCTGTTGGGTGGGAAGCAAGCCACCCTAGCTCACCCAATCAGCTTTTTTCTGTTTTTTTACTGTTTTT
Organism: Phyllomedusa bahiana; assembly: GCA_025379985.1. Taxonomy (NCBI): domain Eukaryota; kingdom Metazoa; phylum Chordata; class Amphibia; order Anura; family Hylidae; genus Phyllomedusa; species Phyllomedusa bahiana. Next base: position 1,762 of record JAODAL010071744.1, read on the forward strand.
TTTTGAACTGTCCCCCTTTGATTTTGTTTGGTCATTTTTCCATGGTTTAAGGGCCCTGTGCCCCTTTTTCTGATTGGTCAAAACTTCTCCAATTTTTTAAGGGGGTTTTTGCGCTCCTTTTGTTTGGTGGTTTTTTGGCCCAATCAAAGAGCTTAAACAATTTAATTACTTATTTCCGGGCAATTCTCTATTGCTTTTCCCTATGTAGCCCCCGTCTCGGGAAAAGCTTTTGTTGGGGTTTTTAAAAACTGATTTATTTTTATTGAAGGTTTCAGCGCTTTATCTGAGAATTTTTACACTTAATAAAAATGATTTTTTTAAAATACTCCATGCCACACGGCGCTGGGCGGGTTTTCATTGGCCGGTCTCTCCATAACTACAAGGGGGAGAAGAGTCACCTCTGATTGGCCGGATACCCAAGCCCCCGTAGCTACCAATCACTCTTTTCTCTTTTTTCTGTATTTTGAACTGTCCTGCCTTTGTTTTGATTTTTCCAGACTTCTCCTTAGGTTAATGGGTTTTTTGTCGCCCCTATTCTGATTGGCTGGTTCTGCCGCCCAATGGAATAGTTACAAAATTTTGAATTACTGTATTTCCCGGAAATTCTCCTATTGCAATTCCTTTGTAGCCCCCGGGTCTCGGCGAAAAAACGCTGTTAGTGTTTTAATTTTGTTTTTAGTTTTTTTAAAAGGTTTGTCTTTTTCGGGAAAATTTGTACAACAATAAAAAATTATTTTTAATTAATATCCAGGCCGAGATTGCTTTTCGCCAATTTCCCCTAGACTACGGAGAATTTCTCGCGTTTGATTGGCGGGAACCCAAGCCCCGTACTCAGCCATCACTCATTCTCCCTTTTTACTGTTTTTGAACGTCCGCCTTTGTTCTGATTGGTCAATTTTTTTCTCTAGGTTTTAAGGGGTCTCTGTCGCTCCTATTCTGATTGGTCAATAGTTTCAAGGATAAAATGGGTCTTTTTCCCCCTATTTGACGGGTGAGTTTCCCAAGCCCCCGCTAGTCAGGCCAATCACTCTTTTCTGCATTTTTACTTTTTTGAACTCCCCCCGCCTTTGTTTAGTTTGGGAAATGTTTCTATAGGTTTTAATGGTTCCGTCGCTCCTATTCTGTTGGCGGTTTCTCCGAAAAATGGAAATAGTTTCAAATTTGAATTATGTATTTCCCGGAAATTTCCAATACCCAAATTTTTGAATTAGGTTTTGGAAAGTGATTTTGTTTTCGTATTTTTTATTTTGAGGTTTAGCTTTTTTCTGAGAATGTTAATCCCTTTTTTAAAAAAGGCGTTTTTTGTTTCTATCCGCACCGACATTGGAATGATTTCTCCTTTTTTTCCAGCCTGTTCGCATGGAACAGATTTTGGGCGCAGCCCTGCACTGGCTAAGTCCCCCACGACCCCACACCTGGCGGGCGCGGCGGATTTTCCCGCATGTATGAGTGGTACCCCCGGGCGGCGTCTTTGGGCCCCCCGCACTGCCCCAAAGTCCCGCACGCCTAAAACATGGCGAGGCGCATGGACTTTACTAGTATTATGAGCCGAAATGGCCCCCCATAAATCAGGGAGATTTTGCGGGAAAAATGCGGAAAAAGGCCCCCGCCCGGCGAGCTTCAAAATGTGCCTTAAGTTTCATTTTTCCTCTCCCTCTGCTCATCAACAGGAAGGTCACCTTCCTCAGTAAATACAGTGGAGAAAAAATTGTTTAATAGGTTTGCTTTCTTCTCCTCGCCCTCCACAATCTCCCTCACTGCTTTTCAAAGGGCCAAAATTTTCTGTTTTAATCTTTTTACTATTTATATAGTAAAAATATTTTGCTGTTGGGAAATTTTTTTTTACGTGTTCAGGCTGGTTTTGGGTTATTTATATTTTAATAACTGGACTTTTTTAAGGGCGGCGATGCCAATCACATGTAACCATTTTATTTTTTTTATTTTTTTTTATTTGTAATTTATTTTATACTTTTAAATGTTATTTTTTTTCCGCTGTAATAATTGGTCCCTATAGGGCACTTGACCAGTCGGGGGTGCAATTGTTAGTACACCCTTAGGCTAGGTTCACAAGGTGTATTTGCAGGGCATAATTACGCCTCACAATTACGGCGTGTGGCCAGGGGCTGGGCGGAAGCGGGGGGCCGGCACCTCGCCGGCCCATAGACTTGCATTACCAGCGGCGCGTATATGCCACTGGTAATTCACATGTCAATTATCTCCCCCTTCGGCGTATTCGCCGAGCAGGGAGAGGAGACGTAATCCATAGTTCTCTGAGAACTGTGGATTACCGTAATGATTTGGAAGTATTCCAGCCGTAATTTGCGCACTCCGGCGTGTAATTACGGACTGAAATACGTCCAATTTTAAGCTGTGTGAACATGGCCTTAGGCATTTTATAAACAATGCAGAAAGGTGAACAAAGATGGCAGGTTTACCACTTCTTGCCTGAAGCAGGAGGTGGGAAAATGGGAAACATGGCTGCCATGTTATCTGATCGGCAACCAGTAATCTCGCCACAGGGGTGTTGGCTCTTTTCCTTGCTGTTACCAGCAGGTGTCAGCTGCAATTAGTAATTGACACCAGCCTTCTATGTAGCTGGATTACTGAGTAATCCAGCTACATAGGACCTTACCAGCACCAGGACGTACGGGTATGTGTCTGTAAGGTGTTACTTAGGTGGTAGATGTCAAAGCAGCAATCACATGTATGCCAGACCGAAGGTTTCACAGCAGAACATTGCCCAGGATGCTATAGTGCCCCTGCTGGCTTTCCTTCTTCTCAAAGTGCAAGGTGGCACCATGTACTCTTAAAGTAAGCAAGACACAAGTACCCTGTTGTCCATTTGATGAGTAAGAAAACATGATTCATCGGATTAGGCCACCTTGTTCCTTTTACTCATGGTATGTTGATGTCCATGTGCCCATTATAGGCGCTTTCCCTACTCACATGAGTAAACTTTGAGTATCCATGACCCTACCACTAGCACACTGGTTGTTCTTCTTTGGACCACTTTTGCTAAATACTATCCACTGCATAAAGGTAACCCCACACAAGACTTGCCATTGTGGAGATGCTTTAACTCAGTTATCTAGTCATCACAATTTACCTCTGTCAAAGTTATTCATATCCTTGTGCTTTTTAATTTTTTTGGGCTTCCAAAACATCAACTTTAAGAACTAACTGCCTAATATATCCTTCTCTTAACGTATGGTACTGTATCAAGATGTAACAAAGATAGTATTGTTTGGTGGCTGCTCAGTCGATATATCATATAGCCACCAAACAATACTATCTTTGTTACATCTTGTTACAGTACCATATGTCTATATTAACACACACACACATTATATATATATATATATATATATAAAATATATATATATATATATATATATTATAATTTTATATATATAAAAATATATATATATATAACACACACACATATATATATATTGTAAGCTTCCACTCACGTTTAGATGCGGCTCTGGGGATCGCAGTCCAATGCAGACAGAGACACAGACAGGTTGATCTGGTTCCAGCACGGGTCCTCCCGTGTTTTATTGGCAAAACGTATGCCAGATACAAACAGAATAACAAACAAAACAAAACGCCTGCTCGGCTGAGCGCTGACTAGACAGTGCAGTTCCCTCACTACACTTGTTCAGCAAACGGTCTAGGCGAGGTTCTGGATACTTCCAGTCAGACACACCTCTCAGGCCAAACTCCTTGACCTGTATGACAGACACCCGGTCAGCTGACTAGCTGACTTATAACGGCTAGCCCAAATCCTGGTCAGGTGGAACAAGGGGAGTAGACACCCACCCAACGCTTTGCCTACTCCCAATAGAAGCCATCCCAGGTTTTGGCTGCAGCAGCCATGCTACCTAGAAAACGTATGTTAACCCCTTATTGAGATTAACACCACACAAACTACATGGCTTCTATTTCACCAAGGCCAGGTAACCTTGGTGACATGTTACTTACTCTTTTCCTGGTGTAAGCCAGCAATCTCGCTGGGATGTACACCCCATTAAGGACCTTCCCAGTTGCCACTTTACATACCCCCCCCCCTCTGCTCAGACCTGTGGGGAGGAGCACCTTGTGCTTCAAGGCAATGGGTATACGACAGTGCGTCCGCATTGCCTTGCTGGGAACCTGGGCGATGCTCTACACAAAACCTATAATCCTGTAGAGCTAGGAACCACCTCATCACTCTGGCATTTTTCCCCTTACTCTGAGCCATCCATTTTAGTGGGGAATGGTCTGTGACCACCCTAAACTCTCTGCCCATCAGGTAGTACTTGAGAGATTCAATTGCCCACTTTAAAGCTAAGCACTCTTTCTACGATGGCGTAGTTCTTGTCTGCTGCCGTTAATTTTCTGCTCAAGTATACCACGGGGTGTTCTTCCCCATCAATCACCTGGGATAGTACAGCTCCCAGTCCCTTGTTAGAGGCATCTGCCTGTACCACGAATTCTGCCTTGAAATCAGGGGCAATTAACACCGGTCCTTGGCAAAGCACCTCTTTCAACCTCTGAAACGCTTCATCTGCTTCCTTGTCCCACTTCACCTTAGTGGATTTAGACCCTTTAGTGAGGTTTTGTAAGGGGGGCGGCAACAAAAAATTTTGGCAAAACCTTCTTAATACCCGGGCCAACCCTAGAAATAGCTTTAACTGTCTTTTTGACACTTGGTTTAGGCCAATTTTAATAGCCTCGATTTTGTCCAGCTGGGGTGTAATGACTCCCCGGCAATGTTGTACCCCAGATATCGAGCCTCCTCAAGGCCTATGGCGCATTTCTTGGGGTTTGCGGTGACGCACAACTTTTTTTCCTTTGATGGTGATATTTATTTACAGCTCACAGGAGTGTCAATGGGGACGAAATTTTCGCCCTCATTGGCAAATCTGGTAATGTCATGGTGGGAGTACATTTTCATATTCTCTTTGGATAATCCTTTCTCCCAGTCACTGGTATGGTACGGCAGGTACATCGATGACCTCCTTATTATTTGGGGGGGGATGTATCTGCCGTACCTGCCTTTGTGGAATATTTGAATCACAATTTATTTAATTTGAAATTTACGTTTTCGGTGGCTGGATCTGAAATTTCTTTTCTGGATCTTGTTCTTATAGGAAGAGAAAATGAGAGAGTAGCAAGTCGCACATATCGTAAGCCCTTATCAGGCAATACGATATTGCATTACAGAAGCTTTCATCCACGTCATACACACAAAGTGATTCCTGTGGGAGAGATGTTTCGTGCAAAACGAAATTGCACAGATCCATCGTCTTACCTCACTGAGGAACAGCAAATACAAAAGAGACTCAAAAATAGAGGTTACCCACAATGGACATTAGATAGAGCATCTAAAATTGTATCACAAAAATCACGGAATGAGATCATTGGGAGACGTCAACATAAAAACAAGAAACAGAAGGAAAAGGGAACTGTCTCACCCCCCTATTTGGTGTTAAAATTTAGCAAACAGTACAAACAAATATGAAACATCATATGTGCTCACTTGCCCCTGTTAAAAGAGGATGAGATTTTGAATAAAATTTTATCACAGGGTTGTAACATAGTTTCTAAAAAATCTAAAACTTTAGGCAATATTTTATCCTCTCATGATTAAGTGAAAAAATCTAAACAAACCTGGTTACATCACAAGGGATTTTATAAATGTGGCTCTGGCCAATGTGAAATGTGCAAAATAGCTAATCCCTGTAAAAATTTCCTAAATCCGGAAACGGGACAAATTCATAACATTAAGCAATTTATTAATTGCAACACCACATGTGTGGTGTATGCAATAAGATGTACAATCTGTAACATACTGTACATAGGTTCAACCCTCAGAAGCTAAAAGTAAGAATTCTATAACATCTGAATGATGTAAATGCTATATCCTTACGTACTAAATCCAATTTTGGCTAAAAAATGTTATAGAGAAACATAATTATAATCCGAGTTTTATTACAGGTTTTTGGAATAGAGAGAAATTTTTAAGCCCAGCAGGGGGGGGGCGGGGGGGTGGGATGTAGAGAAGAAGTTACGGGATAGAGAGGCAATGTGGATTTTCTCTTTAAATACTACATTTCCAAATGGGTTAAATTTCAAAAGAGAAACATTGTGTTATTACTAAGGTTTTTTCATCATGTGTATTTGTTATTTATTAGGTAGCCCTTGTGACAGGAATACCTCAAAATACACAGGATATAGAATGTATATATAATGCTAATTGTCTGTGATCGCTTTCCTTCTTTGTCCCGCTTTGATTGTTTTATTGTTTCATTGTTTCCTTTTTATATGAGTATTAGAGTGGCTTACTTGTAACTTCCTGTCTGGTCTTGTCTGTTGACACATGTTTTGATTTTAGGTCCGCCGGTTTTCTAAGTCCGCTTTTTGTATTACTGCGCATGTCCACTTTATGCCCTTACCAGGCTGGTGTGATTTTCGAGCATTGCGCATGCTCGGACTTGCCATTTCGGTGACGACATCCGGTCATCTGACCGAACTGCAAGTACGACACAACATGTGCGTTCGGCGTTCCTATGTGTTTATTACAATTCCATACAGGTAAGAGAATGATTTTATGTAATTATGTTTTAATTAGTGATAGTATATAACTAAGACAATGTGGTCTGTTTAATTATGCCATGAGTAAGGGCAAGATGTGCCCGAAACGCGTCGGCGATTTTTGTGTCTAGGCGTCAGTGTTTTTTTTCTCTGTCACCCTGTCTCACGAGGACTTTTACAACTATGGGCATGAATAAATTGGTGATTTAATATTTTCACATTCACCTCATGCCGTCTTCGCTGGTCCATTTGTGTATTTGAACCTAAGGTTTGCGGTGAGACCTGCCTCCCGAATGGAGTCCAGGACAGCTTGAACCTTAGCCAGGTGGGAGTTCCAGTCTAAGCTGAAAATAACTACATCATCTAAATATGCAGCTGCATATTTTCTATGAGGCCGTAGGACAATATCCATCAACCTCTGGAATGTAGCCGGGGCACCGTGGAGGCCAAAGGGCAGCACCACATATTGAAAATGACCGTCGGGTGTAGAAAAAAGCGGTTTTCTCCCTGGCTGCTTTTGTAAGTGGCACCTGCCAATAGCCCTTAGTAAGGTCCAGAGTGGTGATGTATATGGCGGGCCCTAACCTTTCTATGAGCTCATCCACTCTTGGCATCAGATATGCATCAAATTTGGATATCTCATTTAGCTTTCTAAAGTCATTACAGAACCTGAGGCTACCCTCTGGTGTGGGAATGAGGACTATGGGGCTGGACCAGCCACTCTGTGACTTTTCTATGACCCCCCAGTGACAACATTTTTCCCACCTCCTCCGAGATGGCCTGTCTCTGGGCCTCGGGCACACGATAGGGCCTCAACCTTACTTTTTGATCTGGCTCCGTCACTATGTCTTTGCCTTATGATCTGCGTTCTACCTGGTAAGTCTGAGAACAAGTCTCATTTCTCCCAGTTAACTCCTTCACCCCCTGCACTTGTAAGGTGACAAGGAGTCTGAGATACGGAACTTGGCAGCTCGTTATAGGGACTTCCCTAGGTTTACACAGCGCACCAAGAGCCTCTCTATCCTTCCAGCGATTGAGTAGATTAATTTGGTAGATTTGGAGTGGTTTTCTTTTCCCGGGCTGATACACATAGTTTATGTCCCTGACTCTTTCCCTGACCTCATAGGGACCTTGCCACTTTGCCAAAAATTTACTCTCCACCGTTGGGACTAGCACCAACACCCGGTCACCTGGCCGAAAGGCCCTAATCCTTGCAGACCTATTTACACTGGGGCCCTGTGCTTCCTGAGCCTGCTGAATATGCTCTTTAAAACAATTGGCATCACCGCATGCAATTCTATCCCGCATTTCCATGACATGCTCAATTACGCTGCGGTGAGGTGTTTGCTCCCGCTCCCAGGTTTCTTTTGCTATAAACAACAGACCCCCGGGATGCCTCCCGTATAATAGCTCAAACGGGGAAAACCCTGTGGATGCCTGCGGAACCTCTCTAATGGAAAAACATCAAGTACGGCAACAGCGGTCCAGTCCTTCCCATCCTTGTCTATCACTTTTCTGAGCATCCCTTCAAGGTTCGATTAAACCTTTCTACAGGGCCATCTGGTTTTGGGGTGATACACTGGGTGCGTAGCTGTGTAATCTGTAGGAGACGACACAGCTCTTTTGTAATTTTACTCATAAAAAGGGGTACCCTGGTCCCCTGAGGGGTTTCTTTGGGGATCCCTGTCGGGTGAACATGTGGAATAGTTCCCTTGCAATCACCTTAGATGAGGTGTTTCTAAGTGGAACGGCCTCCTGATAACGTGTAGTGTAGTCTAGCACTACCAAAATGTGCTGGTGGCCTCTGGCGGACTTGGGAAGCGGCCCTACCAGGTCCGTAGCAATGCGCTCAAATGGTACTTCAATTCGGAAAGCGGGACTAGGGGTTACGGGATGTGGCCGAGGGGCAATTAACCCGACACTCTGGCAGGAATGACAAAACTCCTCTACCGCTCTATATATACCAGGCCAGTAGAAATTCCGCTCAATGCGCTCCTTGGTTTTGTCTACGCCTAGATGCCCACCAAGCACATGTGAATGCCCAAGCTCCAGGACCATGCGCACACATATATATATTGTAAGCTTCCACTCACGTTTAGATGCGGCTCTGGGGATCGCAGTCCAATGCAGAAAGACACAGCAGGTTGACTGGTTCCAGCACGGGTCCCCCCTTTTTTTGGCACAACAGGTAGAAGAAAAAACGATGCAGATCAAAAGAATAACAAAAAAAAACAAAATGCCTGCCCCGGCTGAGCGCTGCTAGACAGTGCTTCCCTACACACTTTTTCCAAAAAACGGTCTAGGGGGTCCTGGATACTTCCATCAGCAACCTCCAGGCCAAACTCCTTGCCTGTATGACAGCCCCCGGCAGTGCTAGCGATTTAAACGGCTACCCCAAACCCTTTGGAAGGTGGAAAACAAGGGAGTAGAACCCACCCAACCTTTGCCTACTCCCAATAGAAGCCACCCAGGTTTTGGCTGCAGCGCCATCTACCTGAAAACGATGTTACCCCTTTTTTGAGTTAACCCCAAACCCCAAACTAAAAGGGCTTCTATTTCCCCCAAGGGCCGGGTAACCTTGGGACATGTTTCCCTTCTCTTTTCCTGGGTAACCCGCAATCTCGCGGGGATGTACACCCCATAAGCCTTCCAGTTGCCATTTTTTCTACCCCCCCCCTTCCCGGGCCCCTGGGGGGAGGACACCGTGCTTCAAGGAATGGGTATAGACAGTGCGCCGCATTGCCTTGTGGGAACCGGGGCGTGCTCTACAAAAAACCCCTATAATCCTGTGAGCTGGGAAAACCCACCCATCACTCTGGCTTTTTTTTCCCCCCTTTCCTGACCCCACCATTTTAGGGGGGAAAGGGTCTGTACCCCCCCTAAATCTCTGCCCATCAGGGAGTCTTGAGAGATTCAATTGCCCACTTTTAAAACTAAGCACTCTCTTTTTACGATTGGGGTAGTTCTTTTCTGTGCCGTTAATTTTGTCAAGTATACCAGGGGGTTTTTTTCCCCATCAATCACCTGGGGAGTACAGCCCCAGTCCCTTGTTTTAAGGCCCCTGCCCGTACCCAATTCTGCCAAAAAAAGGGGCAAATTAAAACCCTCCGGGCAAAGCACCCTTTCAACCCTAAACGCTTCATTGTTCCTTGTCCCAAATTCACTTAGTGATTTAGGGCCCTTTTGTGAGTTGTAAGGGGGGCGGGGAACAGAAATTTGGCCCACAAACCTTTAATAATACCCCCCCAAAACCCAAAAAAGTTTTAACCTTCTTTTTGACCTGGTTTTGGCCAATTTTTTTAAAAGCTCGATTTTGTCCAGCGGGGGTAATGATCCCCGGGCCCAAAGTTGTACCCCGATATGACCTCCCCCGGCCTATGGGCCCTTTTTTGGGGTTTGCGGGGCGCACAACTTTTTTTCCTTTGTGGTGAAATTTATTTACAGTCACAGGAGTGTCAATGGGGACGAAATTTTCGCCCTCATGGAAATCGGAAAGTCAGGTGGGAGTACATTTTATATTCTCTTTGGATAATCCTTCTCCCGTATGGTATGGTAGGGGGGTCATGTACCTCCTTATTTTGGGGGGAATGTATTTGCCCTACCGCCTTTGTGGATTTTTTGAATCAAAATTTATTTAAAATTTAAAATTTTCGTTTTCGGGGGCTGGGTCGAAATTTCTTTTTTTGGACTTTTTTCTTATAGGAAGAGAAAAAGGAGAGTGCAAGTCGCAATAGTAAGCCCTTATAGGCAATACAAATTGCATTACAGAAGCTTTTATCCCGTCATAACACAAAGTGATTCCTTGGGAGAGTGTTTGTGCAAAACGAAAATTTCCGATCCATCGCTTACCCCACTGGGAACAGCAAAAACAAAAGGACTCCCAAAAAAAGGGTTACCCACAATTTGGGCATTAGATAGAGCTCTAAAATTTTTATCCAAAAATCCGGAAAGGATCATTTGGGAGGTAAAAATAAAAACAAGAAACGAAGGGAAAAGGGGAACTGTCCACCCCCCTATTTGGTTTAAAATTTTGCAAACAGTACAAACAATAGTAACATTACTCCTTGCCCCCTGTTAAAAAGGATGAATTTTGAATAAAATTTTATCACAGGGGGGTACATAGTTTTTAAAAAATCAAAACTTTTGGCAATATTTTATCCCTCAGTTAAGTGAAAAAATCTAACAAACCCGGTTACATCCAAGGGATTTTATAAATGTGGCCTGGCCAATGGAATTTTCAAAATAGCTAATCCCTGTAAAAATTTCCAAAATCCGGAAACGGGACAAATTCATAAACATTAAGCAATTTATTAATTGCAACAACCACATGTGTGGTGTATGCAATAAGAGTACAATCTTGTAACATACTGTACATAGGTTAAAACCAATCAGAAAGCTAAAAGTAAGAATACTAGAACATCTGAATGATGTAACTGTATTCCTTACGTACTAAATCCAAATGTGGCTAAACATGGAATAGAGAAACAAAATTATAATCCGAGTTCATTACAGGTTTTTGGAATAGAGAGAATTTTTAAAGCCAGCGGGGGTGGGGTGGGGGGGGGGGGGTGGGATGTAGAGAAGAAGTTACGGGATAGAGAGGCAATGTGGATTTTCTCTTTAAATACTACATTTCCAAATGGGTTAAATTCAAAAGAGAACATTGTGTTATTACTAAGGTTTTTTATCATGTTTTATTTGTTATTTTTTTGGAAGCCCTTGTGACAGGAATACCTCAAAATAACCAGGATATAGAATGTATATATAATGCTAAATTGCCTTTCTCTGTGATCGCTTTCCTATCTTTGTCACGCTTTGATTGTTTCATTGTTTCATGTTTCATTTTTGATATGAGTATTAGAGTGGTTACTTGTAACTTCCGTATGGTCTTGTCTGTTGCACATGTATTGATTTTTAGGTCCGACCGTTTTTCTAAGGTCCGCTTTTTGTATAATGCGAATGTCCCTTTATCCCTACCTGGCTGATGTGTTTTCGAGCATTGCGCAAGCTCGGATTGCCATTCGGATGGACGACATCACGGTCATCTGACCGAACTGCAAGTACGACACAAAATGGTGGCGTTCGGCGTTCCATGTGTTTATGACAATTCCATACAGGTAAGAGAATGATTTTATGTATTATGTTTTTTAATTAGTGATATGTATAAACTAAGACTATGTGATCGGTTTAATTTTGCATGAGTTAAGGGCAAGATGTGCCCGAACGCGCTCGACTGTCTTTGTGTTCTAGGCGTCAGTGGGGTTTTTTTCTCGTCACCATGTCTCACGAGGTCTTTTACAAAACTGTTGCCTATGTGAATGAATAAATTGGTGATTTTAAATTTTCACATTCACCTTATGCCGTCTGCGCTGGTTCATTTGTGTATTTGAACCTAAGCTCTACTCTGTGAGCTGAACTGCCGTCTAGCCTCCAGCCACGGATCATATGGAAACCACCGCTTAAAGAAGACGATAAAAAAAAATTGGGGAAACATCGGTAGGCCTTCTACATCCGACAGGGCAGTAAGACTTTATGTCTGCATCTGTGTACGCCTTCTCCTCCATCACTGCTGGGACTTGCTGCTGCAGAGTGTCTAACACTTGTTCCAGTAAAAATATGACCACAATGGTCATGCTGACAATGCCATCGTCCTGACTGACCATTTGGTGGCCTATTCCAAAACTGCAAAGGATGGTGCAGAGATCCTTCAAATGCCTCCACTCTCTCATGGCTCAACACCCCAAGGTTCCGCCCACTGCTACGTAAGGGGCCTATGGGGAAACACTCATACTGCATAATAGCATTATGTTGCTGCCACAATCGCTGGAGCATGTGGAGGGTGGAATTACAGGGTCATGAGACAGTTGACGGGGAGGCCAAGATCATGCTGCAATGCTGTCAGTCGTGCCGAAGCAGGGTGCAAGCGCCGGAAGTGTGAGCTAAGACCTAGAGCTTTCCTCAGCAGACAGTCAAGACCCAGGTAGCGCTTGAGAAATTTCTGCACAAACAGGTTCAGGACATGTGCCAGGCAAGAGATGTGCATAAGTCTACCAATCCTAAGGGCAGCAAGGAGATTTCTCCCGTTGTCGCACACCATCTTGCCTTGCGCCAGGTTCTTAGCACCCAGCCACTGGTCGGTCTGAGTGTGCAGATCTGCCCACAGCTCTTGCCCTGTCTGTTGATGGTCTCCAAGACAGATTAATTTCAGAATGGTCTGGTTTCTCTTGGCACATGATGCTACCCTTGGAAGTTGGGGATCTTGACTCTGCACCATCCCTGCAGTGTGGAAGAGTGTCCATCGAGCCCAAGACCCATCACCAGAGGCACTGTCATCCACCCAACTCAACCAGTGAGCAGTCAGTGAGATATAACACCCTTGACTGTGCTTACTAGTCCATGTGTCTGTAGTCAGATGGACTTTGGTGGACATCAACGCGCTGTAGATCTTTTCTGCAGCATGGCGGGTCAGGGTAGGGACAGCTTTCCTGATAATGGGGGCATGCCAGGGCCATGAAGTGGCAGAACCCATCTGTGTCCACAAGGCGGAAAGGCAACATTTCCAAGGCCAACAGCCTGGCAGTGCTGTCCATCAGGCTTTTGGCTTTGGGATGATTGGGGTGAAAGCATTTCTTATGCTTCCACACCTGGTACACAGAAGGCTGGCTGGTGAACTGGCTGCTGTAAGGCGTGCAGGTCACACTGGGGGAAGTGGAAGGTGTAGACTGTGTTGCTGGTGGTGGGAATCGGCCCAAAGGGACTGGGGATGGTGCTTGCTTATGCTGCTTCAGCATATCAGCAGCAGAGGACCGCCTGGTCTTGGAAGTGGCGGAGGAGGAGGAGGCAGAAGATGTCATGGTGGTTGGAAGCCCAGGACCTGTGTGGCCTTTTTTTCTCCAAGTGACTCATCCACGGCAATTCATGCTTTAAGTACATGTGTCTTTTCATGCTCGTGGTGCTTAAACACTTTAGATTCTTTCCTCTACTGACGCGTTGATGGCAAATCCGGCATATGACGTCACTTGACGTCAATCTGAGGCTTGATCAAAAAAGGTCCAGGCTTCAC
>JAODAL010071745.1:0-15403 GCA_025379985.1 Phyllomedusa bahiana
AGATCGTTACCACGCGGCGATACCAAATATGGTACTTATTTATTTCTGATCTTTTTTGGGGCGATTGGCGTTTGTAAAGGGGAAAAGGGCGGTTTACGTATTTTTATTTTATTTTTCGTGTTTGTGTTTTACATGTTTTCACTTTTTTTTGCTTTTTTTTACTTTTTCACATTTTTTTTTTACTTTTCACCATAGGATATTTGAATGAGAGATCTTCAGATCCCTCATTCAATAGGAATCAGTACATAGCTTGTTGCTATGACTGGTTCCTATGACAACTGTCAGTCACGACGCCCGGACATGCCCACAGGGCACGGCCGGGCATCGTGACGTCACAGATCTCCTCCTGTGTCTACCTTAGTTATTGCGACCCGCTCGTCGCGATAATTAAGGGGTTAACCGGCCCCCCTCCCCGGAGCGATCTCGGGTCGGGGCCGACGCAGTGGGATGTCAGCTGTAATATACAGCTGACACCCCGCGCCGATCGCGCGAACTCTGCTTTAGAGTTCGCGCGATCCTCAGGACGTATGCATACGTCCAGGTGCGTTAACCCCAAACGACCTGGACGTATGCATACGTCTAAGGTCGTTAAGGGGTTAAAAAAGCACTGGCCCTTTAAGACAGCTCTGAAGTCCAGCTAAGTTGGCACATGACAGCTTGATGGATGACAGTTGTAAGTTCCTGAGCTGGGAGGGTCCACAGTGCAGGGGGAGTCTGTAAGTCTACATCATGTGCACACCAGCAGCAGTGTAATACATCGATGCCTGTGTGCTATGGAAGAGGAGGCGGAAGCAACAGGTAAACTGTCACTCTGTTTCCTAAGGCTCTGTCTCCACTGCACAGTAAAAAAACTACTGAAAACATCTCCCATAGATTCTATTGTAAAACCCTCCCGCTGTCTACACTGAGCTTCTTTTTTCTGCTCGTTTTTTTTACTGCTCGTCTTTTGCAATATGTTCTAAAAAACGCCAGAGCAGGGCAGAAAATTTACTACAGGAGTCTCTGTAAAGTGCCCGACGTCTTTTGCTGGATTTTCGCTGCGTTGTTTGCCGTGATTTTTCAATGTAAACCCACCCAGGAGATCCAAGTCCCACCTTTAGTGGTTGTTAATAATAGTTATACCTTATCAAATTTGCATACAAGTGTCCGATGTGTCCTTGTTTGTACCGTTCGTAATAAAATGATCATGCTTTGGTCGCTAACGATTTTTGCGCAATTCATATTTTTTTTAGCTAAAAATAAATTTTTTTTACAGATTTTGCCGCTAAAATCCTTTTCTGATCATAGTTTGGCACTAATAAACTTATCTCGCTTCTAACGCTAAAAATACGTTTTTATACAGATTTTGGCGCCAGAATCTGTTTTTTTACGTATTTTGGCGCTAAAATACTGTTCTTTACATATATTGGCGCTAATAAAGTTCTCTCGCCTGTGATGCTAAAAATACGTTTTTATACGTATTTTGGCACTAAGATCCTTTTCTTAACATATTCTGGCGCTAATAAAGTTATCTCGCTAGTGACGCTAAAAATACGTTTTTTCACGGATTTTAGCTCTTCTAAAGTTATCTTCCTTTTGTTGCTAAAAAATGTTTTTTTTTTACATATTTTGTAGCTAAAAATACATTTTTTAACGGGTTTTGGCGCTAAAATACTTTTTTAAGGATTTTGTCACTAAAATATGTTTTGTACGGATTTTGGCGCTATTAAAGTTTTCTCGCTTTTGTCGCTAAAAATACGCTTTTTGCGCAAAAATGAGTTTTTTATGGATTTTGCCGCTAAAATATTTTTTTACGGATTTTGGCTCTTCTAAAGTTATCTTGCTTTTGTCACTAAAATGTTTTTTATGTGTTTTGTTGCTAAAAATAAGTTTTTTTATGGTTTTTGGCGCTATTAAAGTTATCTCGCTTTTGTCGCTAAAAATCCTTTTTTCTTACAGATTTTGGAGATAGATTTATTAGCACCAAAATCCGTAAAAACCCACAAAAACCATAAAAACTTATTTTTAGTAACCAAAGTGAGATAACTTTAATAGCGCCAAAATCTGTAAAAAAAAGTATTTTAGTGACAAAAGCGAGATAACTCTATGTATTACCTGTCTGAAGTGAGACGGTAGTTGCCTCCACTTACTTCGCTCACTAATATACAAATTAGGAATTAGTCTTTCGGTAAACCATTATATCTTATTTATTCAGTTACATACAGAGGATGTTGTTAGTTACTTTATACAATCAAATATATCTAATTAAGTTAGGATCATTAGAATATTTAAGCATCACTTAGAGATGTGGCCGAATTTTTTATTTCCGAAAATTCCGTGTTTCGTTCACTTCTCCTGAATTTCACGGCAAAAAAAATAACTTTCGTTTCTGAAGTTATTTGCAGGCTGCACAGAGCCTGCAGGGTGCTGTAGAACGTTGTGCCATGCTGTTAAATAGCTGAGGTAGCTTGGTTTGGTTTTCATACAATGGTGTGTTTTAAGGTATGACACGCACAAGACTGCCGGCCGCTCTTAGAATCGCTTCACTATAAAATTCCCTGGCACTTAATAGGGCAAAACTGAACGCAAAAAAACTAAAGCGGAGAATGTTGCCTGATAAGTCATTCCTGAGAAAGCTGGAATAAAACGAAGCTGAGAGCTCAGGTGGCAACAATAAGTGACAGAGTGTGAAGGTCAGACAGTATGGTTACAATGACTTTCTGGGAGGTTGCAAAAACAGGAATAGTCACGAGAGTTGCACCAGTGACACAGTGTCGGAGGTCAACGGCAGCAGCAGCATGAGGTCATACAGTGGCACAATGACACAGTGTGGTAGGTCACAGCAGCAGCCACAGCAGCAGCATTAGTTCAGAACAGTGGCATAATACATAGTGTGTAGGTCACGGCAGCAGCCCCAGCAGCAGCATGAGGTCAGACAGTGGCACAATGAGACACAGTGTGTAGGTCACGGCAGCAGCCACAGGAGCAGCAGAGGTCAGACAGTGGCACAATGACACAGTGTGTAGGTCCCGGCAGCAGCAGCATGAGTGTCATGCAGTGGCAACAATGTACATTCTGGAGGTGGCCAAAAACAGGAGTTAGGGCCACAGACATGGACAATGAACACAGTGGTGTAGGTCACGTGCAGTCACAGCAGCATGAGGTCAAGCAGTAGCACAATGACACAGTGTGGAGGACACGGCAGCAGCCACAGCAGCAGCAGAGGTCAGAACAGTGCACAATCACAGTTCTATAGGTGGCAAAAACAGGAGTAGGCCACAGAGTGGGACAATGACACAGTGTGTAAACAAAAAAAAGGTCACAGTGCAGCAGCAACATGAGCTGCATGGAGGTCATACAGTGGCACAATGACACAGTGTTAGGTCACGGCAGCAGCGCATGAGGTCAGGCAGTGGCACAAATGAACATTTCTGGAAGGTGGCAAAACCAGGAGTAGGCCTCAACAGAGTTGGACTATGACACAGTGTGTAGAGTCACGGCAAGCATCCACAGGAGCAGCATGATGTCAGACAGTGCACAATGACACAGTGGTGTAGGTCACGGCAGCAGCCACAGGAGCACATGAGGTCATGACATTGGGCCAATGAACACAGTGTGTAGTCACTAGGCAGCAGCTGCATGATGGTCAGGCAGTGGCACAATGACATTTCTGGAGGTGGCAAAAACAGGACTTAGGCCACAGGAGTGGGACTATGACCACTGTGTGTAGGTCACAGGCAGCAAGCAGCATGAGGTAGACAGTGGCTAACAATGACACAGTGTGGAGGGTCAACCTGTCAGCAGCCACAGCAGCAGCATGAGGTCAACAGTGGCACAATCACATTCTAGAGGTGGCAAAAACGAGAGTAGCCACAGAGTGGGACAATGACACAGGTGTGTAGGTCACTGCATCAGAACAGGTAGCAGCATGGAGGTCAACAGGTGGCACAATGACACAGTGTGTAGCACTCACAGGCAGCACGCAGCAATGAGGTCATCCGCAGTGGCACAAGTGACTTCTGGAGGTGAAAAACAGGAGTACAGGCCACCGAGTGGTGACAATGCCAGAGAGTGGTGAGGTAGACACGTGAGCCCAGCCACAGCACAAGGAGGTCAGACAGTGGCAACAATTGCGACATTCTGGAGGTGGCCAAAAACAGAATAGGTCACAGACGTTGCACAAGTCGCCTATCAGTGTGGCGTCAACGGCAAGCAGCAGCTATGAGGTCAGACAGTGCACAATGACACAGTGTGTAGGGTCACAGCAGCAGCCACAGCAGCAGCATGAGGTCAGATACAGTGGCACAATGACACAGTGTGTAAGGTCCACGGCAGTCAGCCACAGCAACAGCATTGAGGTCAGCTACAGTGGCACACAGTGACACAGTGAGTCTTACTGGAGGTCCACGGCAGCAGGCCGCATGATGCTTCAGGCAGTGGCACACATGACATTCCTGAGGAGGAACAAAAACAGGAGTAAGGCCACAGATTGGGGACAATCGACACAGAGTGTAGAGTCACTGTCAGACCGCCACAAGAGCAAGCATTGAGGTCAGACAGTGGCACAATGACAACAGTAGTGTATGCACTGGCAGCAGCCACAGGTAGCAGCATGAGGTCAGACAGTGTCACAATGACACCACAGTGTTGTATGTCACCGGCTAGCAGCAACATGAGGTCAGGCGTCTGCACAAATGACATTCTGGAGGTGCAAAAACATGAGTAGGCCACAGAGTGTGGCACAATGCACACAGTGTGATAGGTCAAGGCAGCAGCATCTGATGTCAGACAGAGGCACAATGACTACAGTGTGGGAGGTCACGCAAGCAGTCCACAGCACAGACATTGAGGACAGACAGTGGCACAATCACATTCTGGAGTGGTGGCAAAAAATACATGAGTAGCCACAGAGTGGGAACCATGACACAGAGTGTGTAGTCACGGCAAGCAGCCACAGGAGCAGCATGAGGTCAGACAGAGGCATCAATGACAACAGTGTGTAGGTCACGCAGGCAGAAGCATGAAGGTCAGGCAGTGGCACAATGATATTCTGTAAGTGGCAAAAACAGGAGTAGGCCACAGAGTGGACAATTACAGAGAGTGAGGTACCGGTGGCAAGCCACATGCAGCAGAGGACATGACAGTGGCACAATGACCATTCTGGGAGTTAGCACAAAACAGGAATAGGTCACAGAGTGGCACAATAGAACACAGTGTGGAGGTTCACAAGGCAGCAGCAGCATGAGGTCAGACAGTGGCACAATGACACAGTTGTTTAAGGTCACGGCCCAAAGCAGCAACAGCAGCAGCATGAGGTCAGACATGGCACATGACACAGGTGTGTAGGACAGGGCAGCAGCAGCATGATGGCAAGGCAGTGGCACAATGACATTCTGGAGGGTGGCAAAAACCAGAGTAGGCGCCCACAGAGTGGGACAATGACACAGTGTGTAGGGTCACGGCAGCAGACCACCTGACAGCATGAGCGTTCAGCAACAGTGGCACAATGACACAGTGTGTTAGGTCACCGGCAGTCAGCCCACAGGAGCAGCATGAGTCCAGACAGTGGCACAATGACACAGTGTGTAGGTCACGGCTCAGCAGCAGCATGAGGGTTCAGGCAGTGTGTCACAATGACATTCTGCTTGGGAGGTGGCAAAAACAGGAGTAGGCCACAGAGTCTGGACAATGACACAGTGTGTAGGTCACTGCACGCCACGTCAGCAAGAGGTCAGAACAGTGGCACCAATGACCACAGTGTGCGAGTCACCGGCAGCAGCACAAAGCAGCAGCATGAGGTCATGACTAGTTGTGCAGCAATCACATACTCTGGAGTGTGCGCCAAAAACAGGAGTAGACAGCCGACAGACGTGGGACAATGACACACGCAGTGTAGTCACGGCAGCAGCCACAGGAGCATCATGGAGGTTTCAGACGTGGCACAATGACACAGTGTGGTTAGTCACTGCAGCAGCAGCATGAGGTCAGCAGTGGCACAATGACATATCTCCTGTAAGTGGACACAAAACAGCAGTTAGGACCACATGAGTGGGACAATTACTGCGAGGTGAGGTTGACGGTGGCCAGCCCAGCAGCAGCCATGAGATCAGACAGTGGCTACAATGACACAGTGTGGGAGGTGTGTGGTGCGAATACCAGATCCCGTGTCAAAGATTTCGTTAGGCAGATGGAGGAAACTGTCCAACAGAATTGGCGTGTGGCATCAGGCGGGTGGCGGCATCAAATAGTGCTGAGGCAGGTAGTTTGAACCCAGACTCATTTCTCACAGTTTGGGTGAGGAGTGTCATGGCTGATGTAGTCTGGACGCCTAAGGCATTGGTGTGTGGAAATCCTGCCAATCCCGACTCGCCTGATTCATCTGACAAAGGTCAGTCGTTCCATCATTTCCCGTGGACAAGCGGGTTCTCCCCGTGGCTAACGATGGCCCACCCCCGCAGCCCCCGCACTGAACCACTCCCGCTCTGATGCCACACTATGGCCGGCCAGGACAACTTCTCCACTGCAAACTCGGCAAGTTGCGGCCGCACACATCCAGTTTGGTGGCTGCCCAGTAGTCCAGCGGATCTTCATAAACTTGGGTGGCAGAGTGCATGTCCAAGTAAGGACCACACCACCTGTTGGTTCAGGACTGCTCCAGGTCCTGCCGCTGCTGCTGCTGCGACTACCCCTCCTCACTAGGCCGGGTGAAGGAATGCTGCTCATCAGTAACTCCAGACTAGTTTACTGCTGATGGAGCTGGTACTGCTCCTAACCCCACCCCCTTCCCCCAGCCGCCGCCGGCAGTAGTACGGTGAGCGCTGAGGAACCCCCTCGGATCCAGACTGTCAGGGGAGGGACGATGCCGCCACATAGTCAGCGCCCAACTATTACGGAGGATTTCCCTATAGAATTTGAGTTTTTTTCCTCCCTCTCAATACCCTTGGGGAAAAAAGGCCCCCCTTTTTGGACCGGGTTAAGCGAGGGCCAATAGGGGTGGAACCAAAAACTTTCCCTCGGGCCCGATCTGACAAATTGGGCTTTCACTACCCAAAGGCAAATCAGCATGCTGTGGGCCCCAAATTTTGAAAAAATTAACTCCGGGGGGCACCCCGCCTCCATTTCCCCTGTATCCCCGCCAGGGGGTGTTGGGGGGGCACTGCCTCGTCTTCCCCCTTTCTCATCCACCTCCTCCAGCTGCTCCTGCCCCCCTTTTTGGGTCCCCCGGGGGTAGAAAATCCCACTCATTTCACCCAAAAAATTGTTCGTTTGCCAATATCCCCTACTCCTCCCCCTTTTCCCTCCTCCTTTTCGGGCCCCCCCCCCCGTGACTAATGTGGCCACAAAAGGGTAATTTCGCCACGCCTCCAGCCCCTGCCCAGCCCAATTTTTCAGCTTTCTTTTCCGGGACATAAAGCATTTTGGAATGACTTTAAATTCACCCCCGGAGCCCTGGCGACGGGAACAAAATAACGTCGCCCCCCTAATGGCCTAAAACAAACGGCAGGTGTACGCACGAGCTGCCCTCCTGGTTTGACATCAAAGTTCCCACGGGGGAAGTTACTTCTGTCTCCCCTGGATAAACAAAAAATCTTTAAAATGGCCTTTCCTGTTCAAAAACAGACGGTCCAAACATTTTGCATGCGGGAATTCCAAAACGGGTGGAAAACATCGCATATGAGAGAGTGTTTGGGGGGAGGCCGTTTTTGCCGCTGAAACTCGGGGTAGGTTTTCCCCCTGGCTTTGTAAGGGAAATGGATAAAGTGCATGCACGTTTCCGGGGCCTTTTTCCCAGAACCCTTCTAAAAAGATCTGGAAGGACTTCTTTAACCTTTTTCAAAACCCAGATTGAACACATGCCTTAAAGAGGCGCTTTGGGAACCACCCTTTCCTCGGTGCAGCGGGGAAACACCTTTGTTCCCCCCTTTGTCCTTCCCCCATTGGGGGTTCCGATTTGCAGTTGGTGCGGAAAAAACCCCACACATCGTTTTCTTGTTTGAAAGGACCAGGGGCATTCCCCCCCTGGGATTCGTTTCCGCCGGGGGCAAACCCCAGGTGAAAAACGGGTTTGGGCACACCGGGGCGTGCCCTACACATGGGGGTATAAGGGGGGCAGAAACTTGTGGAGGCTGAGTTTGGTGGGGTGGTGGAGAGGAGGAGGGGGAAAACTTTTGGCGCAGAAGCAGTTTTTTGACAACGTGGAGGAAAAAAGGGGTGTCTCCTGCCCAAAATTTAAATTTTTATGGTGCCCCTGGGGCCAAGCACTTTCCCAACCGTGGGGCCGTAAAGGGAACATGTCCCCGGCCCTGACCTTTATTAAAAAGCCCCAACCCCCGAGGCCCTCCGGGTGCCCCTTTGGGAAAACAAACCTAAAGTTAAGCCCTGGCCCACCCCCTTTTAGTTTTTTACATTTTTTTATGAATTTGCGGGAAACTTGCCTTTTTGGAAAAAAAAATTTATGGGGCTTGGAACTCCCCAAATCTGGGGCTGCACAACCCTTTTAGTTCTCGGGAATGGGTGCAAAACCCCCATTTGGAAAAGGGGGGGGGATTTGAGTACCAACAACTTGGACAGAGAGCGGGCCCACTGCTGCACCTTAAAAAGGGTTGGAGGGATACTGTTTGTCTCGTTGAAAATCGCCCGTTAAAATTTATGCGGCACCTTTAAAATCGAGGAAATGGGGAAACGGACCGGGAGATAAAGGGAAAAAAAGAGAAACATTTTCCCTTCGGGCAATTTGGGTGGAGCCTTGACGGGTTTGAAATTTTGGCATGCGTGCCACTGGGTTTGGCTGCTGAAATTTTTTGCGGTGGTGGGTTTGGACCACCACATCTGACCCCCACGTTTCTCCCGGGGCCACCGGATGGTGACGTTTAAATGTGTTGACGCGGGGCCGGGGTGCCAAGTTAGTTTCCCTGGCCAAGCTTTTACTTTTTTGTTACAGATTCCCACATATACCCCTATTCGGCCCCCTCTGATGTCTTAGCAAAGAAAATTTCACAAACCCCCGAGTATCCGGGTTTTACCCCCCAACGCTCCGCACGGGGTTACTATGCTGCCGGGCCCCTTCCTCCCCTGAGCCCCTGTGGGCCCCTACTTTTTTGGAAACCCCGAAGCGGGTTTTTTACCCCTTTGGGCCCCTTGGGTCCCCACCTCCCCACTGCTGCTACCCTGCTACCAAAATCACGGCCACCAACCCACTTGCTGGCTGCGCCCTTTCCTGATGCACAAGCTGACGCCCCCTTTTTCTGGAAAGATGAAAGAAAACCCTTCCCTCACCCCCCTCCCCAAGTGCGGTCGGCTTACATCAAACAATTCTAATTTTTGTTTCATCGGCACTTCTGTCCTATCACCCGGGCTTTGGGAAGCCCGAGGCTGAAACCCCCCCACAAAATGAACCCCCCCATGCCACCCCTCAAAACCCATTACTTTGCCCCTACTTTCAAGAAGCAGGGGGGTATTGGCCCATTTTTTTGCTGCCAAGAGCTTGCCCGACTTTCCCTCCTTCAAATTGGTTTTTAAACCTCGCTATATAGTTCCGGGGACCCAAACCAATATTAGATCTCTGGGTGAGGGGAACCCGGGTGGGGCAAGGGGGGTTGAGGGCAGGTAGGGGGCCCCTGACCCTCTTCCCCCGGGCCATGCCCCAAATAAGGGTTTTTGTCTTGATTTTCCCACCGACTCTTGGCGGGTTTTCAAAGTCATCTGGGGGGAAGTGGATGACCCCAGTCAACCAATCAAGAAAACCCTTGGGGTTTCTAGTCAGTACACGGCCCGCTAATGGGCAGCGGCAGGTTTTTGGCCCTCGCTGAAATGACCCCGCTGCGACGTCCCCCCCTTTCTGTTCTGCGACCTGGCTACAGGAATGTTTTTGGGGCCTCTGCCCCTCGCAGGGGAAAGCTGCCACCTTTTCCCGTCGACAAAACTGTTTGTACTAAAAATGTACAGAAAAACTGTTTGATGAAGAAACTGTATATTAAAAAATACAAAAACCCCGTTTTTGAAAGCCAAATGAACCCACTAAGAAGCTTGGGGAACCCTTTTTGGGTATAAATTTGCGCTCCACTAATGGGGGGGGAAAAATTGACTTTGTATTTTGGGCCCTTTTTAAAAAAATCTGGGGGTATTTTTTCGAATATAAAAGGGACAAACAGGCTTTTAAAAAAAACCCTTTGGATAAAGAATTTTTACTACAGAATTTCTTTTGTGGCGGTGAAAAACAAAGTTTTTTTTTACGAGAAAAACAGCAGAACAACGCTTTAATTAACCCCTGGATGTAAAATTTTCGCAAAAAAATTGAGAGCCCCGGGAAACTACTACTTTGTACTTTTTACCCAAAAGCGGGGTTTTTTAAAGCTACACAAAAAAGAAAAAAAAATTGTAATTAACCTTCGTTTGTGAATTATGCTACAAGGGAAAATTTTTATTTTTTTTCGGTGATAATGAGGGTTTTTTTGGAGTCCAAAAACAGCCCAAACAAAACCCTTTAAATTTAAACCCCCGGATTAAAAAGGCCCCAAAAAATTGAGCCCGGGCCCCCAAAATACTAGCTTTGGTTTGTGTGTTAAAAATTTCGTTTTTTTTTAAAGCTACACAACAAAAAAAAAATTGAAAAATTTAAAACCCTTTGTTTGGGAATTTTGCCTTAAAAGGAAAAATTTTTTTTTTGGCGATGCAAAAAAACGGTTTCTTGGGGTCACAACAGCAGCAGAAAAACGCTTAATTTAAACCCCCGATTTAAATTCGCAAAAGAATTGACCGGCCCGGAAACTTTCTACTTTTTTAAGGGGTTTTAAAATTGGGGTGTTTTCTACGCTCCCCAACAAGAGACAAAATTTTAATTTTAAACCCTTTGGGTTTTTTTAAGAAACTACAGAAAAAATTTTATTTTTTGGGAGTGAAAAAGACGGTTTTTTTGGGGGTCACAACAGCAGCAGAACAACGCTTTAAAAAACCCCTTATGTAAATTGCGCAAAGAAATTTAGCAGGCCGGGAAAATACTAACTTTGTACGTGTTAACAATTTTGGGGTGTTTTTTACCCAAACCACCAAAAACAAAGAAAAAAAATTTTAATTTAACCTTTGTTTTGGAAATTAAAAGCTACGGAAAATTGTATTTTTTTTGGGGGTTTTAAAAAAGACGGGTTTTTTTGGGGTCACAACGCAGCAGAACAAAAGTTAAATAACCCCTGGATGTAAATTGGGGCAAAAGAATTGACAAGCCGGGAAACCCCAACCCAGCCCTTTTTTTTTTATGTGTTTAAAAATTTCGGTTTTCCCAACCCCTACACCAAAGAAAAAATTGTAATTAAAACCCTTTGTTTTGAATTTTGCAAAAAGAAAAAATTTTTTTTTTTGGCGGGGAAAAAGAAAGGTTTTTTTGGAGTCACAAACCCGCAAACAGAACAACCCCTTTAAAAAAAAACCCCTTTGGATGTAAATTTTTGCAAAAAAAATTGGCAGCCGGAAACTACTAAACTTTTTTAGGTTTTTTTAAAATTGCTTTTTTTCTAAACCCCAAAAACAAAGAAAAAAATTGTAATTAACCTTCGTTGGGGAATTATGCTACAGGAAAATTTTTTTTTTTGGCGGTGAAAAAAAAACGGTTTCTTGGAGTCACAACGCAGCAGAACCACCTTAATAACCCCTGGATGTAAATTGCGCAAAGAAAAAAGCACCCCGGGAAAATACTACTTTTTAGCGTGTTTTCAATTTTCGTGTTTTTCTCTTTCGCTACCCCAACAAGAGAAAAAAAAATTGAAAATTAAAACCCTTTGCTTTTGAATTATGCTGCCCCGGGAAAAATTTTATTTTTGGCGGGGAAAAAGACGGTCCCATATTTGTCCCCAAAAGACCAAAAAAAAACCCCTTAAATTTAAACCCCTGGAGTAAATTGCGCAAAAAAATTGAAACATCCAAAAATGGAAATGGTATTTGGGATTATAAAAAACGCTGTTTTTTTAATAATACAACAGGAATTCTGGCTTTGATCCCCCTTTAAAATTTAATGTGCTGTGAGCAATAGCATTAAAAAAATTAAAATTTCAGCTTTTATGGGGAAAGCACACTGGGCTTTTAGAACCCCTACACCAAAAAATCCCGAAATAGAACATTAAAAAAACAGTCTCTGAGGGCAAGCTGAGACAAACCCCCCAAAAAAACCTGTATAAAAATGAAATTTTTTTTCAGAAAAAAACAGCCGGGGGCAGACATTCCCTAAATCATACAATGAAGGGGCGGGATGAGCTCCCACCCTCGCGCCCGGAAATTAATAAATGCGGTGACCCTCCCAGAATCCCCCCGGGCTCCTGATTGGGTTCATCTCTGCACATTCATGCAGGCTATGCCCTTCTTCCCCCCAGAGTGCTTTGCCCCATTAGCCCATGGCTTTGCAGGGCCCTTTTATCAAAAAAAAAGCACACTTCGTTCACCCGAATTTCCCCAAACTTCGCTTTCCCTTCAAACCGAAATTTTTCCCGAAATTCTAAACAATTTTCCCCTTCAAATTTGAATCGTTTCGCCCATCTCCCACTTTTAATACATTTTCCCGGGTATTTTAGCATCACTTTCCCCCGATCGGGGACCCCCGAAAGGAGAGGAATGGTTCCGGTTGCATCACAAAACTAAGTGCGTCCACCTTTAGCCGTCCCGGAAAGTCCCCAATCCCCCTTTTCGGGGAAAACGCCTCCTTTATACAACTTTAATTAGGATGTATATCCGGCCATGCGCAGTATTCCCCCATCCCCATAAGCGGGAGCCCTTTTTTTGGGACAGCGTGTGCGCGCAAACGTGGGCTCTTGTTTTTTTCCCACTTTGCTTGTGGGAAAAAAACGGGCCCGCCCCACAGGCCTGTGGGCCCCTTTTTTTTTCCACTTTTCCCCCAAGGTTTAAAAACAAAATCAAACAAAGGAAAAACTCACGGGTCCCATTTTGCTCATTCAAATTTCATTTATGGCTGGTTTTAATTTCAAAGAAAAAAACTATCTACACAATCACTCTACATTTTTGTTCCCCATTTGTAAACATACCCTAATTTTTGCCAAAATCCAAAAAATGACACAAGATTACATAAAATGCAATAAAATTTTCTTTCCATCCCCTTTTGTAGGGCGGAGTTACATCCCAATGGCTTAATTTTTTTTCATACATTGAAATCCAGAAGAAAAAGCAAAAAAAGTGGGTAAAAAAAACGTCCCAAAAAACAAATCACAGCAATAAACCCGCCAATTTTTTCAGGGTGCTTTTGACAGGCCCTTTGGGCAGAAAACTCATGTTTAGTAAATTTGGGTTTCGGTCGTTTTTTTTCCACCCGCAGTTTAGACATAGCCTTAATTTTCTGTGCCCGCTGTAAATGTATGAAATGAGACTCACATCCCCCTGGGACTGTTGGGATCTCCCAAAGACTGATAAAGATCTCCTGATTTTTCAAAGTGAAAGTAAAAACCCGTTTCCCCGTAAAAATGAGGGAAATCCTCTTTCATTGGGTAATTACATGTAATTGAGAAAAGTCTTTTAATTTCATCTACTATCAATTCTAGGTGTTTGTGTGGAGGTGATAGGGACTCTTTAAGGTTGTTCTCATGAAAATAGTCCACCGTACAGGGGCAGTAGTGTGATTAAACTGCATGCAAAAATCCCTCCCCATTCACTTTATGGGAGCTTTTGGGGTATAGAGAGCAACACACTTAGGATATCTAACTTATATAAGTGAAGAGGGGGACGCCCAAACACCCCCCTGCTCAATCTCATGCACGTTGGTCATAGCTAGCGGATCTAAAAGGACTAACTTTTCCTTTTGGGAAACCCCCTTTAAAAAATGTTTAAATGTTTTTTGGGGTTTTCAAGGACTTCCCAAAATTTTAATGTAACTTCTGTGATTAAGTTTGAAAATACAGTGATTAAGACTGAATAACTGTTTTATGTTACAGGGTTTCAATAATTAGTAATAATGGCGCTTTCCTTGGCTTACCAAGCTCAAAGCAAGTTGTGTCTGTGCAAGAATATGCATCATGGCTTTACAGTTTTCCCTTGTCCAACCCAAATTGATTTACTAAAGGGTGGTTTCAAGGACAAATTTTTCCTCATCCTTACATTTTTTAAAACAAGAAAAAACCTAAATAAACTTTAACTTGGCCTTACAGTTAAGTAATGAAAACAAAAGGTGACTAGCATTAAGGATCATATAAGTGACAACTTGAAATCGAGGGCCACTTATAAAATGCTATTTGATATTTGTTAAAGGGGTGTGGCTACAGAAGTAAATGCTCATTAGTCTGTCGGGGCACGAGGAAAAAAAAAAAGAAGAAAATACTTACCCTCCCGTTTTTTTCCCCGCTGTAGCATGAAATTTCCCTTTTTACATGACGGTTGCATGGGGCGGGGACCATCTCTTTTGCCCGGCTCCCCGCGCCCGTTACTTACCTTTCCCGTCCTGTGCTTTCTGCCTGTCGGTCCCCCGCCGCTGCGCCATACTGTGCTTAGGGTATGCGCGTGGTGGTCGGATTTTAAAAACCCGCGCGCCGGTAATTTTTCAATTTCGGGCCGCTGGGCCCATATATGGTTTTCGCCTCCCCACACTCTCTGCCAATTTTTTGGGTCATTCGTTCTTTAGAGAGTGTTTGGGTTGTATTGATCACCGGTACCAGTCCCCTTTTTTTACGTTTCCCCCACCTTGCCCCGTTTTTCCGCCTGCCCTGCCCCTGCCTGTCCTGACAGAAAACCTCTGCTGCCCGGGGTGCCCTAATGCCCGCCCCTCTTTTTCCCAACTTTTCTTTTCCGATTTACCCGGGCCCGACCAGCAATACTCAGGGGTTGCCAAACCGGGGAAAACCTAATGCCGCAGCAAGTCCATCCCGCTTTGCGGCGGGCTCTGGTGAATACCGGGGGCTATTAACTCCGTCCCCGTGTGGGTTAATTCATTGCTTGCGGTGGTTTAGCGAACCACAAAACCTTTCAACGGTACGGCAAATTTAAAAGGCCGAGCGTCATGTGAAAGAGTACCCAAAGATTGGTACACTTCATATGAAAAATGTTTATAGCTACAGCAGGGGTACCGGGTGGCGAGGGAAAACGAAAACATTAAGGGGGTAAGTTGGTTTTTCTCTATATTTTCCATCATACCGACAGGAACAAGCATTTTTATTGTCAAACCCTTTAAAAAATCAGATAAAAAACTTGTGTTTATAAGATTCTTATGAAGTAGAACTTTGTTGTGATTTGTAAACTTCAGAGCAAGCAGATTTAGCTTTACGCAGTAGCTCCTTAGGAGGGTTGAACTGGTAACAGTTTTTTTTGTGAACATATGTATTTTACATTGCAAGAGACTTTCTAATGTTCCTTCGGCCGCTATCTTCCCTCTTAAATCTGTTTTGAGTTTTCGCACCATGCTAAACGTGTGTTCTATTTCTACTTAGTGTGGGAAAAACAG
>JAODAL010071746.1:0-15403 GCA_025379985.1 Phyllomedusa bahiana
GTGTCGGGGAAAAAAAGTTTTTTGGGTGGACTTATTACATGTCTTTTTGAGCTGGGCCCACGGTATTTGGGAACTACGTTGGTGCATTTTGGGAAAAGGGGTTAATGTCGGGGATTAACACATGCTAAGAGATTATGCAGAGAAAACCATGGAAAAACCTATAGGAAGCTAGGGCCCCAAAAGGTTTTGAATGAGTTTTTTTTTTTAAAAGGTATTTTTTTAAAATGTATTTTATTTCAATGTTGTTTCAATTGCTAAAAGAGGTATACGTCCCTACCCCTGCATGTTTGGTAGAGGAGGTTCCTCCTCAAAAACATTGGTGCTTGCGTGGACACTAGAGAGGGGGAATTTCTAAAAAATTTCGATTTGCCGATTTCGCCGAAAAAATTCATTTCGACCCGAATTTTTTTGGGGGAATCCATTAAAAACAGCTATTTCTGGTTGCAGGGCCTGTGGGTGCTGTAAACATTGTGCCATGTTTAAAAATATAAAGGGGAGGGGGGTTTTGTCCTCATACAAGCTGTTTTTTTAAATGCACGGACTGACTGCCGCCGCTTTTGAACGCTTCCTCTAAAATTCCCTGGGCACTTAGGGGGGCAAAACTGAAAAAAAAACTGAATCAAAAATGCGCCTGAAAAAGTCAGGGAACCCCCCGATGGAAAAAAACAAGCTGAGGGCAAAGATCCTCGATGCGTCAAAAAACACAGGGTGGGGTTACGGGACTGCCACAGATGCAGTACAGTAAGGTGACTATGGCAATAGCCTGCCAGGGACGGAATCAAAGTAGGCCCCGGTTTTCACCAGGGCCCCCCCAAAGCAGGATGGACTTGCTGGGGCGGGAGTCTACCTTTCGCTACCCCTGACGTGACTTGGGTGGCAGCCGAGGTGTAGGAGGTAAAAAATGTAGGCAAATTTGGAGTGGGGAAAAGCGTAAGGTAGGGCAGCCGGGGGAAGGATCGTGGTTAAGGGGGGAGGGAAGAGGTACGGTACACGGATATGCAGACAGGCTCAAGGAGGAGGGGGGACGTTTTTACTTTCTGTAATTGGAATCGATTCCTTCTTTATACTGAAGAAGCTCATCCCAAACCCGTTTTGCGCTTTGCTTGTTGTTCAGTATTCCAGTTTTACAAATTCCATCACTAATGGCACCCAATGCAAAATAACCCCTAAAAAATTCCCTTTTATTAGGGTTCCTTCAGTTCAAGTACGCTGAATTTCAACAAAATTTGGTGTCCGCAGAAACTGTTCAAACTACCACGTTTTACTTAAACATAATAAAAGCTTTGGAAACTTTTTTTTGGTGTTAATGAGAAGCTGTGGGGGTAGAATTTCCTTGGGCCAAAAAAGGTTTGGAACGTTAGCAAACTGACTACGAGGATTTTCTATGTACTTGGTTTGTCCCCCTTCAGGTGGAAAAAAGGCTCCCTTTTTTGGCCGGTAGGGGGGGTCCAAGTGGTTGAGAGCAGAAAAATCTCCCTCTGCCGGATGGTGACTATTCAGCTGTACTACCAGGGAAATCACATGGCAGGCCATCTCACAATGATCTGGGGGATTCCCTGCCCCATCCCACTGTATACTGCCATGGTGCTTGGTGCTGCTTAGGGGACAGGGCAAATACAGAGTGGGGGTCACGCAGCAGCCACAGCAAAGCATGAGGTCAACGTGGGCCCAAAGACGCAGGCGTTGATACGCACCGTGGGGGGGGAGTTTTGGATTCATAAAAACTTCTTTATTTTAAGAACATTAAAAACGATAGCATCCAGAAGTACAAGGTCTAACGCGTTTCGGGACACAAAAGTCCCTTTCTCTAGCCCAGGGCAACAGTTCACATCATTTTTACAAAAATCAAAAAACATTAAAAGACACCTGATGACCGAAGCGTTCACCGGAGCAGCGTCTTCCGATATTTCCGGGTATGAACTACAAAACCGGAAATGACGGCCAAGCATGCGCAAATCATCCGCATGAGGCCAGAACTGGCAAGATATGCGCATGCGCACATCGCTGTAAGACGGAACGTAGTGTCCGAGTAAGGCACCGCAGACTCCAGGTGAGTAAAAACAATAGAAAGAAAAAAAGCAACATGAGAAACAATTAAATTTAAATTCTTAAGTATTATTGTTGGGTACAACTTCATTTTCTGAATAATAATCATGTGTTTAAATTCAGACACAAGTGATCAAGATACAAAATTAATACCAGTTAAATGTACTATGCCCATATGATTATATTATTTTTGTAAATTTTTTTAACTTACCGTAAAAAATTGCTGAAAACTCCCCCCGGCTTTCTCGAGTCCTGTCCGGCCTCAGGCGTGCGATGGCCCCGGGGCTACGGGTCTTCGTTAAATGCGACCCCGGAGGATATAACTGAAGCGAGTGAGCGCAACTGTCCGGGGGGCGCTGGCCCCGGGCACTGTGCGTTTCCCTTCACCTACATGCCTCCCCCGGAGGCTATGGGTGAAGGGAACATGGGGGCACAGAGCGAGGCAGTGGCCTCCCGGGGGCCGAGACTCCCGGTCCCCGTCACCCCCTTGTGCCGAGAAGACCCAACAGCGGGGGGGGCGGACAGGGGGGGGAACCGGGGAGAGGAGCAGGGGGAGAAGGTAAGTGATTGTTTTTTTTTTTTTTTTTTAAATGCCTTTACCTGCCTACAGCCGGCCCTATCCTGCCTCAGCGCCTATACCTGCCTACGCCCGGGCCCCCCCCCGCCCTAGCTGCTTTACCTGCCATATACCTGCCCAAAGCGCTACAGCCCCCCTATACCCGCCTACAGTTGCCTATACCCGCCCTATATCTGCCTACACTGCCTATACCTGCCCAGACCGGCCCCATACCTCCTACAGCTGCATACCTGCCCTTTTACCTGCCCCCCGCGGGCATACTGCCTACGCCCGGCCCTTACCTGCCATCCTGTCTACAGCGGCCCACGCCGGCCCTATATTGTCTATACCTGCCTATACCTGCCCTAACTTGCCTACATGCCTGTACCCGCCCTTTACCTGCCCACAGCTGCCCAAAACCCGCATATGGGGGGGGCCATATACCTGTTTTTTAAACCGCGAATGGGGCCATATACCCGCCCTTAATCTGCTTTTGGGGGGGGCATAACCGCCCTACCCGAATAGGGCCATATATCTGCCTAAATTTCCTTGGGGGGCTTAAAAGGAGTTTTCTCCCTTCAGAGATTCAGAGAAAGCATGAATGAAATACAATGTCACTTCCTGGTTCAGACTGATCATTTGCTACGCTCCCCTTTCTTTTACAGCTCAAGCTGTGCTCTGCTTTCAGAGAATTAGATCAGATTAAATTTTCAAAATACTACAGGGCTTCTTATTGATCCCAAAACAAAAGCCTAATTTCAGTTTGTTTATTTTAATAAAAACAAACTTTTTCTGCTGGCAGCACAGGGCACTGCCTAGAAGTGTGTGAAGTCAAAACACTGTTTTATGAACAAACGCAGGGGGAGAATTTTCACAGGTCCATTATGAGGGGGAATGAAAAAAGCCAGGGAGGTCTAAATTCACTTGTATCTCCTTAGGGGAAAAAAGAGGAAAAAAACAATATTTTTGGAAATGTCTTTATTTTGTGTTCCCCACAATTTAAGCTATTCTTTGTAGCGGACAACCCTTTAAAAAAATGCCTATGTTTTTTTGTGGTTTCCTTTTTATTTTAAAATTTCCCAGTACCCGCTGCTTTTTTCCCCTGGGGTTATACTCGAGTCAATAAGTTTTCCCGTTTTTTGGGGCAAAAGAGATGCCTGGGCTTTACTCGGGTCGGGTTTTATTCGAGAAAAACGGGAAAAAAAATCCCGATTGTATCATCCTAATAATGGAACATAATCTCTTTCTTGGAATTTAAACCCCTGGGTTGGGACATATTGAGCGTAAGTATCCAGTAAGCTTCCCGATCATGAAATAAGTGTTTCAAATCCCCATCTCGGGCAGGTTTTTAGAAACCCATCGTGCCAACATGAAGTACGCATCATTTCATGGACATCCCTAAAATGCATCGACAAACTTGAACGGTTGCGTATATAACTGCTGGTTACAACATTAAGATGTTCAAGAATTCTTATTTTTAGTTTTGTGATGGCTTCCCATGTTTGTAAAAGCAAGTAGGCAAATGGCCAATGACCCATGAACGAAATTTCAATTAATGTATTGCATTATAGGAAATGTTTTATTTCCTTCCTAATTTGAAAAAGATCTTGAAGGATGTGCAAATTGACATGTACGACAGGGATTTACGCCACACTTATAAAACCCACAAAACTTAAACCAAGAAGGCATACTGTCACTTGATTTGATTAGATTGGGGAATAGTAAGATCCCTAATGTTTTGGGCTTTTTTCATACAATCCTATAGCCTTGAGAAAGAATGGACTCTAAAATTGGATCTTCTTTCAAAATTGGAAGATATTTAAATATGTTTTTTTTTTTTTAATATGATGAAACTGATAACTGTGATCTAAGGCTAAAGTAAAAAACCCACTCTCTTTTTGTTTTGTGATTATTGATATGGATAAAAGATCCTCCTGGGTTCTATTCTCCACAATAGAGTCTGCTCTATTTAGTAGCCATTCTTGATAACCTCTAGATTTGATTCTACTGTGTATTTGTTCAGATTCCCTCCTAAAATCTTGAACTGAGGAGCGATTCCGTTTTGCCCTAATTGTCTCCCCCACAGGAATGGATTTACGAGTGCTTCTCAAATGGAAGCTGCGATGATGGAGAATGGTATTGCCAGATGTTGGCTTGCGAAATGTTTTTGTGTTCACAATTTCCCCCTTTCTGCCAGTCAGTGTCAGATCCCAAAAATTGATGGTGGTAGAATTGGTGCAAAAAGTAAATGAAAGATTGAAAGGATTATTATTGAGATAATCCATAAACTCCGATATGGCAGACATATTGGCGCCCCAAACGCAGAGGAAATCATCGATGTATCTGTCATACTAGACAAGACAATCACTGAATGGATTGTCCGATGTATAAATATACATTTGCTTCCACCAGCCATGATGAAAATTGGGGGGAGATAGGGGAAAATTTGGCACCCAAGGACAGACGAGGCTCAAGGAGGAGGCGGAGGGGTTTTTAAAATTTTTTGTAATTTGGACATATGATTTACAATCTTATACTGAAGAAGTCATCCCAAAACCCTTTTGCAGCATTTGTTTGCTTCACCATTCCGTTTTGTATAAAATTTTATCACTAATGGCCACCGAATGCAAAATAACACCTAAAAAAATTTTTGTAGTTAGGGGATCCTTCATTTTTTTAAAACTGCATTTCAACAAATTTGGGTTCCCCCCCAAAGCGGTTTCAAACTACCCTGTTTTTACTTCATAATAAACAGTGTTGGAACTTTTGTAGTATTAATGATAAGCTGTGGAGGTAGAATTTCATGGCCCAAAAATGGTTTCGGAACGTTAGCAAACTGACTACGGAGGATTTCTCTATGTTCTTGAGTTTGTCCTCCCTCCAGCAGTGGAAAAATATTTTAATTTTTTTTTTTTTTGGTGTCCGCCAAGCAAATCAACATGCTGTGGGCCTGTCGCAAGTGACTTGAGGGACTCCCTGTCTCCATAACCCTGATACTGCCCAGTGCTTGGGGGGTTTTGGGGGGGCAGTGGCACAAAGAAAGTGTGGGGGGTCACGGCAGCAGCCACGAAGCAGCATGAGGGCAGACGTGGCACAATGACACGTGTGGAGGTGACGGCTCAACAGCAGCAGCGCAGGGTCAGACAGTGGGCCCTGACACAGTGTGGGGGAACGGGGATCAAACAGCAGCGCGCATGAGGTAACAGTGGGCAAATGACACGTGTGGAGGTCACGGGAGCAGCCACAGAAGCAGAATGAGGGCAGACAGTGGAACAAGACACGTGTGGAGGTGATGGCATCAACGCAGCAGCACATGAGGTCAGACAGTGGATAATGACGAGAATGGAGGTCACGGCAGCAGCCACACAGCAGCTGAGGCAACAGTGGAACAATGAACAGGTGGGGGTCACGGCATCAACAGCCGCAGCATGAGGTCAACAGTGGCACAAGCCCAAAGTGTGGAGGTCACGGCAGCAGCCCAGCCCACCCTGAGTCAGCAGGGGCCCAAATGAACAGTGTGGGGTGATGGCATCGCAGCGATGAGGTAGAGAGTAAACAGCATGCTGTGGGCAATGTGCGAAAGTGACTCTAAAGGACTCCCTGCCCCCATCCCCAAAATGTATCTCCCAAATGCGGGGGGGTTATCTCCCTGCTTCCTCACCTATTACCTCCTTCAACTGCTCCTGCCCACTTCCTGTACTGGTAAAAAAAACCAAAAATTTCACCAGACAATCTTGTGCTCCAATGTTTCCCTCCCCTCCCCCTCCATTCAGCCCCCAAAACCGGACTTTGTGGTGGAGATGTAGTTGCCAATCTTAGTCCTTGCCCAGACGATTTTAGCTTGTTTCCCGGCTGGCAGTGGGAATGATTATTCATCCCGGTGGTCCTGGCGCTGCAAATAACTCGCCTCCCCGAATGCCCCAAAAAACGGCGGTGTCACGCATGACTGCCACTGGCTGACATCAAAGTTACCGGGGAGTCCCTGTCCGCCTGGTTATCAAAAAATCTTAATGGCCTTTCTCTGTTCATACAGTCGGTCCAAGTGTGGGTGGAATTCCCAAAAGGGTGGAAACGCATATCCGTGTGCATGGAAGGGCCGGGTTTTTCCGCTGTAACTTGGGGGGGTGTGTGGGTTTGTAGGGAAGGATGGTGCATGCACAGTTTCCTGGGCCTTTTCAAATCTTCTGAAGATCGGGGGAAAACTTCAGGAACCTTTTCACAACCAGATGAACACGTGCGCCATGCTGGGTGCTGGACCATCCCTCCTCGGTGCCCGCGGCATCGTTTCCCTCATTGTCCGCACTATGGTTCCCATTTACAGTTGGCCGGAGAAACCACACATCGGTTTTTTGTGCATGACGCGGAGAAGTTCCTCCCCTGTGTCACTTCGTTCGCCGAGGAAAAACCCGATGTGAACTGTGTGACACCCCTGTGCCCTACACATGTGGGATATGGAGCAATTGGGAGGCGAGGGTGGTGGTGGTGGTGGAGGAAGCGGAAATTGGCGCAGGAGCCGCAGTTTGACAAGTGGAGAGAAAGCGGCGTTCCCGTCCAAATTGTTGGGTTTTGGGTGGGCAGAAGCATATTCACCTAGTGGGCATAAAGGACATGTACTGGCCCTGACCGTGGGTTAAACCCCGACGTCCCCGCTGTGTGCACCTTGGGGAAAAAACCCATAAGCTCAAGGACTGCCCCCTTCTGTACTACATTTTATGAAAGGGTGGTATCCTTTTTGGAAAGAAAAATTTTCGGCTTGGGAAATCCGTTCTCGGCTGGCCAAGCCCCCTTTTTTTTCCTGAACGGTGCAGATCCACCTTTGAAAAGGGAAGGACGCAGTATCAACAACTTGGGGGCAGGAGCACGGGCACTTTTGCACCTTAGGGGTTTTTACGCATATGTTGTCTCTGTGCAATCGCCCCGTAAACATGCTGGCGCCATGAGAGCGTAGCGGAGCATCTGGACCGGGAGTGATGTCAAAGAGAAACAGCTCCTTCGCAGAGGTTGGGGGAGCCTTGACTGGCTGCAATGGGGTGGTGCCCTGGGGCTGCTGTTTGGGGTGCAGGGTGGGGACCACCACATCTCCACGTTTTCCCAGTCCACCGGGGGGTGACGCTGCGTTTGACGCAGGGCCCTGGTTCCCCCGTTGCTCCCTAGCCCGCTTCACTTTTGCCCACAGATTTACATAACCCATGTTCAGCTCCCCTTTTTGTCTAGCAAAAAATCCACATGCCAATTTGTATTTACCGCCAACGCTCCGCAAAGGTGACTATACCGCCGCGCCTCTCTGACCCCTGTGCGCTATTTCTTGGACCTGCGAAGTGGTTGTCTACCCCATGGCCGTTTGGCTCCTGACCTCGCATGTTTACCCTGTGATCACGGCCACCAACCCACTTGGGGCTGCGCGCTGCCTGAGCGCAAGTGACGCCCTTTCTCCCTGACGAAGCTAGCCCTTGCTTCCCCCGGCCCCAAAGTGCTCGGCTCAACACATCTTTATTTTTTTGGTTTTCACGTGCCCTCCTAAGGGTTTTGGTATGCGGGGGCTGACCCTCACAACATGCCCTCCCCATGCCACTCCCACATCCAAAATTTTGCTGCCTACTGCAAGAAGCAGGGGATGTCGGCCCCACTTCTTCGCTGCCAAGTAGCTGGACTGCCCTCAAATTGTTTATCCTCGCTGTATATCCACTGATCCCCCGACCACAAAAATAGATCTCTGGCTGAGAGGCCGCCCGGGCCCACTCCTTTGGGGCCCTGCCAACAAAGGGGGTTTTTGAATTCCCCCCCGACTCTTGGCTGGGGTTGTCAGTTGGGCCAAACTGGGGGGGAAGTGGAAGACCTAGTCCAAACAATCAAGAACCCTTGGGTTGAGGTCAAAAACCCCAGCCCCTAGATAACACCCGGCAGTTTTGGCCTCACCGAGTGCCCCTGCTGGGGATGTCCCCTTATTGTAAAAACTACCTTTTGCCTGCTCCAGGGAATTTTTTGTGCCCTCCACTCGATTTTTGGGAAAAGTTTTTTACTTCTCGACTGACATACGTTTGTTCAAAAATTAAAAGGCTCTGTTTTTAAAGAAGATATCTGTATAAAGATAAAAAACACAAACTGTATTTGACTCCCAATGAAAACCCCCTAACAGGCTTGGGTAACCCTTGGATATAAATTATGCTACAAAATCACCCGGAAAATTTTCCCTTTTTAAAAAAAAACTTTTATTTTTCCAACTTTCAATAGCAAAAACACGCTTAAATTTAAACCCCCGGGGTATAAATTGCGTACAGAGATCAGCAGCAAAAAATTTAAATGGGATTTTGGCTTGGTAAAAAAAACCCCGTTTCTTTTACTGGGTACCAAAAAAAAAAAACAGACTTGACAACCCTTTCATATTTAATGGGGCTCCCCCAAATAACCAAAAATTGCTTTAAAAAAGAAAATGTAGGGAATTGGGCCCCCAAAAATGGACTTTCAATTACAATATCCCAAATCAAAATTTTTAACAAAAGGGGGAGCAGTCTCTTATAAAGCAGGACACCCCCCAAAAACGCCCGGGTTTAAAAAAAAAAAAATTTTTTGGGGTGAGATCTCTGCACATTTTTCAGCAACCCGGAAAAGAGAGAGGAGTTGAGCAGCCAGCAAAGGCCGGGCAACCTTTTAAATTTTAAAATGCTGGACATCACAGAATCCCGCCGGTCCTATGGTGGCTTAAACTCTGCACATGTAAATTTAGGTTTTCCTTTCTTCCCCAAGGGGCCTCATTTCCCCATGTCACCCCCACCCCTGCTTGTGGCCATTTTTTTATCAATTAAAAAAACCCTTCTTTCCCCGCGAATCAACCCCCCAAATTTTTACACTTCGTTCAGAACAAACTTTTCCTGGGGAAAAACTAAATGAATTCCCCCCTTCGTTTGAACGATTTTCCCTTTTATAGTGGCGCTAACCCCCCGGGCCCTTTGGGTCTCCTCTCTAACCCCGTGTTGGGGGAAAAAGTCGTTGGGTTCCCCAAAGGAGGGGGGAAAGGGAAGGATAGATAATCTCCAAAAAAAATTGGGGAAACTTGCAAAGGGGGAACAGAGAGTGAATTTTGGGTCACTATATTTACTATTTTTCCCTAGGCCCAAAATTAAAAATCTACAGTTCTCTATCTGAAAACACTAAAACCTAAATTTTTATTATGTAAAACTCTTAAAACCCCATGCACACTAATTTTTAAAAACCCGATTTTCTAAAACCCATCATTTTTAAACCCTTTTTACTTTAAAAGAAAAAGAGGTAATTAAAATCCCCTTTCTATTATCAAATTTGGGGGAGCATACTGGGTTCATACATGTTCGGGCAGGTTTAGGGTAAGACGTTTTTAAAATTTTGGGGGTTTTTTTACCCCTTTTCTACAAGTGCACCCCCTGCAGGGGGTGTCAAAGGAGGCCTTTTTTGTTTTGTGTCCCCCTGAGATTAGGGGCGACAGCCCCGTAGTAGGCTTGGGGTCCCTTACAGAAGCTAGTACTTTTGCTTTTAAAATTTAAGGTCTTCTGTTAATAGGGGGTTTATCCCCCCAGCTTGGGGTAAAGAAAGGGAAATTTAAAACAAAATAAAAAGTTAAATTTTTTGTGTTTTACAGTAAGAGGAAAATGATAGGTTTAAGTTTTGCTAAAGGCCTAAATAGTAAAAATACGGCATGGGTAGAGGGGCATATAAAAAACCCCAATTTTTACTTTTTGCTTTGTCTTTGTTTGTAACCCTTTTTTTTTAGTGGCCACGGCAGTGGGTTTTTTTTAGGCACAATAAATTTTAACTACTTTCAAAGTAAAAACCGGCTTAAAAATAATACAAATTTCATGCTTTTTTAAAGGGGGATTGGGGGAAGCCCCAAAAAGTGCCTGGTTGGGGAAAATTTTTAAAAAAATTGTCCATGACTGGATTTTATCCTTCCTTTGGGGCCTTTTCTTAAAGCGGAGTTTTGAAATCAGGGGCGGGGGCACTTGGGTTCCCCCAAAATCCTCTCCCCCCCCCCTTCATCGGTGCCCCCCCTGCTGCTGCGTTTCGTCCCATGCGAAAACAGGGATTGAAGGGAGAACAACTCAAATTTAGTTCTCTTTCCCCCGCGCTGACCATTTCAATAGTAAAAAACCCCCCCGGTTACACAGCCAATATTTTTTCCCCCAAACATGACAGCAAAAGCGGGGAAGCGATTACCCTGGCCGGGGTTTTTCCCGCACAGGGAATTGGCATGGGGAAAGATTCAAATAATCTCTATGGACATCCTTTGGAATAGCTGCTGGGGCTGGGGAAACCGTTGTTTTTCTGGAGTTATTCACTGCTGGTCTGTGTCTCTGCTTAATTTTCATTACTGACTGTGACTTTTCCTGCCCCAAAAACATTCACTTCCAGTAAGGGTTGGTAAAAAAGGAGAGTGAATCTAATTAGGGACTCAAGCGAATACATGGCAGGAAATGGTTAACAGCATGAATAATAATTGGCGAACACAGATAAAGGGGCGAGGAAAATGACGGGGCTGGTATGCCTCTCAAAAACACGCTCTGTGCTGAGGGAGCGAGGACAGAGAGAGAAAAGGACGGAGATAGTTAAATTGCGTGCTCGTCCCGAAACGACCTGCTGTGATAAAATGCCGGGGAGCAGCCTATCAGGGGGGAACAAGCAGGTCGGTGACTTAGAGACCTCAGCAGCCTTGGAGTAACAAAAAAAAATTACTTTTAAAAATCATAGGGTTTGTTATTGAAATTTTTGCAAAAAGTTTTTTTTTGAAGTTTTTTAATTTGAATGCTTTTTTTTTTGGGGAAAGTGAAAACCCCTTTCTTCGCCTTCGCTTCCCTTTTTTCCCCACTCTGCCTGCGGCACGAGCAGTGATTTTTGGCGGGCATATAGCCCCTGTCAGTTTCCCCTGCGCCTTTTCTGTGTTCAGCCTAATTATTTTTCCCCGATGTTAACTATTTCCTGCCCATGCATTCAGCTCTAGTCCCTAATTTGCATTCACTCTCCCGTTTACCTAACCAGCTTCACTGCTGAAGGGGGAATGATTCTGGCAGGAAATAGAACAGCAGTGAATAGGTAAATTTTAAACAGAGACCCGACAGACATACAGTGAGATAAAATCCATGAAAAGAAACAGGCGCCCCGCCCCAAGCTAGTACCAAAGGTGATACTAGAGATTATTTGAATTCTTCCCCAGTGCCCAAATTTCCCTGTGTGGAAAAACACTGGCCTGGGTTGCCTGTCCTGGTGTGGGTTTTTGGGGAGAGAAATTTTTTGGGTGTTCATTGTGGGGTATATTGATGGTCCGGGGGGGGGGACTTTTTGATTGAGATGTTTTTCCATCCAATGTTTTTTTAGATGGGAGCGAGCGCAGCAGCATGAACACCTAATTGAAGGGGAGGGGGGGGGGACTTTTTTGGGGGAAACCAGTGCCCCGCCCCCTGTTTTTAAAAACTCCAGTCTTTGACAGCCCAAGGAAGGATGAAATCCAGGGGGTGAAAACTCCCTTTAAAGCGGGGTCGCTCCCGATCGCCGGGATGTGCCCGGGATACACCTATCAGTGAGGGGGGTGGTGTTAGAATACCGCCGGGGGCCCAAAAAAATTTTAGTAGGGGAGTTTTGTTATTGTTATTGAAATTGTTGTTTTTTTGAAGATCTTTAATTTTTAATGAAATTTTGTGTGGAAACCCCTTTAAGGAAATAAGGGAATTTTTTATATATTTTTGCAAGATGGGTTTTGGTTTTTTTTGGAAAAAAAATTTTTTTTAAAGGGAAATGCTCAGGTACTAAAATTCACCCCGATGCAAAAAAACATATAATCATGGGGAACTGCTAAAAAAAGCAACAAACCTGAAATTGCATATGGATAAAGCGATACAGAGGGTTAAAGCCTTGTTCGTTATTCCTTCGGGTTTTTAGTTTATCCCCAAAAAAGATGTGGGGAAGGGGGGCCCAGCCCCTTAAAGGACCTGCACAAAATACTTGTACCCTAGCTCCCCGGGATTTTGGGGAAAAAAGAAAATGCGGGGAAAAAATATCAAAATAGAGGTATTAGTTGATACGTAGTAAGTACCAAGCTCGCAAGCAACGGAAAGGGCTCCTCATCTCTTGCGATTTCCCTCACTTTTAAAAAAAAAAAAAAAAAAAACCACAAAAAAAGGGGAATAAATTTACCAAAAAAATCACAGGCTACACTTAATTAAAGGTGATGGATGCACTAAAACCCAGCAGGCTTTTGGCCCTTTGCTGCATGGGAAAAGATAGCAGGGGCCGTTAATTAATGAGCAAATGCTCTAGGTCTAGTTCCCCCCCATGCAAAAAAACCAAGTATAAATACATGGGGAGACTGTAAAAATCAAAAACCCCAATGAGAATTGCATATGTTTAAAGCATACAGAGGGTAACGCCTCTGACATTTACCTGCGGGGTTTAGTTATATTCCACAAAAAGAGGGGGGAAAAGCTCCCGACTTAGGGTACCTGCCCAAAATTTTACTTGTACCCTAAGCCCCCCCATTTTTAGGGAAAAAAGATAACATGGGGGAAAAAATATCAAAAATGAGGTTTTATTGATACAGTAGCTACGTACGAAAGCTCGCAAGAAAAGGGCCCAAGGGGCTCCCGTTTCTTGGAGTCCCTACAATTAAAAAAAAAAAAAAAAAACCACAGAAAAAGGGGACTAAATTACCAAAAAAACACAGGCACACTTACAGCTTAAAAGGCTGAGGATGCACTGAATACCGCGCAGGCTTCCGGGCCCCTTTGCTGCTCTATGTATCAACAATACCTCATATTTTGAATTTTCCCAGCATTATCTTTTTCCCCAAAAATAATGGGGGCTTAGGGAAAAGTATTTTGTGCAGTGTAGTTCTAAGTGGGCAGCTTGCCCACATCTTTTTGTGGGGTTAAAAGCTGAAACCCAGCATGGTAAACTGTACAGATGGCGTTACCCCTGTAGCTTTTCCATAGCAATTTCATTTGGGATTTTGCATTTTTAGCAGTCTCCCCATGTTTTTATCTGTGGTTTTTTTTCATGGGTGTGAACTTTTTACCCTAAAGGGGATTTTGCTCATTAATTTCGGTACCTCTTTTTTTTCCCATGCAGACAAGGGCCAGAAAAAACCTGCTTTCGGTATTCAGTATCCCTCACCCTTTTAAGTGTAAGTGTAGTCTGGTTTTTTGGAATTTATGTCCCCTTTTTTGTGGTTTTGTTCTGCAAGATCGTCAGTTTTTTGCGTTTCCTTCGGTTTTTCTTTTTTTTCTTCTTCCAGCAGAATTATCCTAAATCTAAATGAGCTATGTATGCTCTCCTGCTCCCACTTCTAACAGCGGGATTGTAATCTTCCAATGATTTAATCTCCCAAAAGACTTTAATATTTTCTTTGTATGCCCTAAAGAGGTTTTATATAGGCGGCCTACCAATGTGTAATCACTTAAAATGTAAACACCTATGTATGTTTTTCTCATTTATATTATATATTTTATAATATATATATTTTATAATTATATATATATTATAAAATATATATATATATATATTTATATATATATAAATTATGTATATATATAAAAATATTTTATATTTACAATATGTATATATATAATAAATATATATATAAATATATATATTATCTAATAATATTATATATATATATATTTAATATTATTTTATATATAATAACTATATATATATATAATATATATATAATATATATATAGTGAGAAAAACATACATAGGGGGTTTATATATATTATTATATATATATATAATATATATAAAATATTTGGCAAATATACTTTTACAGATGTAGATAAAACAACTGAGTTGTGAAAATATTTGGTTTCCTTTTAGTCGCATAAGAATTTTGCAGACTAATAGTTGAACAATAAGTTTGAACATAGATATTCTTCCGAAAAAGCCAAAACCTCAATTTTACTTGACCCTGTACATTGCCTATCTTTTGAAACCTCAGTGATCTTACGGAACAAGCATTAAAATTGAAAAATCAACCTGAGTATAATAGACAGGAAGGAATATTGCCAAACTCAAAGATATCAATCTTATTTAAAGGAACAAAAACATAAACAATTCTTGAACTATTTAACTAAGTTTAGAGAAAAAAAAGGCTTATGATTTCTCAGAAAGGAAATGGGGAGATAGAAATACAGATATTTTGTTCTCAGAAGTGGAATCATCAGACTCCTAAATGAGAGGAGGTCAAAAGTTTTATATATTTTCAACTGAAAGGTGTAGAAAAATGTATTCGATTTTTTTTTAAAAAGATGGTCCAAAAATGAGAACCCAAGTACAAACGTGCAACAAGGTATGGCAGCCATGGGTTTGGGTCCCTCTGGAAATCCAGGATTTGGTTCTTCTACATCAGCTGCCTCATTGTCTTCATCTATGGATATGGGTGCCCCCATAGCCTCTTCTTTTTTTTTAGAGCAAAGGGGAGCCCCATATCATTTGCGAGAATGGGATCAGAACAGGGACAGATAATCAATCTCACCACGTGAATTGTCTCACCTGCAGAATCGTCTATTTGATTAAGGGATTAGGTTCTGTTTCCATGACGAACTTTGAACCATTTCAATGGGTGAAAGATCTCCATCTGTTCATAAGGAAAATCAAGTTAAACTGATTTTTCCCAAAAAAATGCTATACATTATAGGGAACTGGGGATAAGTCAATCTGACCTCCTCGGTGTCAGAACTTTGGCTGGTTTATTAGAATAAAGTGAAACATAGAGGTATAGGCCCATTCAAAAATTTGAAGGAAAAAAAAAGTACTAGAATCCCTCCAGAGGAGGAAAATGAA
>JAODAL010071747.1:0-15403 GCA_025379985.1 Phyllomedusa bahiana
CCTTTTGGAGGGCTCATTATCTTGACTTTTTTTAGAAAACACAGCAAATACTCTTGTGTAATTCATGAATTCATTGTCCTAAGCATAGAATTTCTGCTGACCAGCAATTATTTCTTTTGATGGA
This sequence comes from Phyllomedusa bahiana, assembly GCA_025379985.1. Classification (NCBI taxonomy): domain Eukaryota; kingdom Metazoa; phylum Chordata; class Amphibia; order Anura; family Hylidae; genus Phyllomedusa; species Phyllomedusa bahiana. The sequence goes on from JAODAL010071747.1 coordinate 125, forward strand.
AAATTCTATATGCAAAAAAGAGGCACTTCCATGGGTCCTCAATGCTCCCCTGCATTTGCTGATATATACAAGTGCATGATGACCTCCTCCTGGTGTGTGAGGGGGACGAGTCATTGGTGAACTTTTTTTTTTTTAATTATCTCAATAACAATGAGTTTAATCTGACTTTCACTTCAAACTAGCATATTAATACAGTTACCTTTCTTGATGTCTCTCTTACTGGTTCAGTGGACAAAGGCATCATCGTGGCTCCTTGTAGAAAAACTACAGCACGTAATTCTATTCTTATGGCCAATTCATTGCATCCTCGCCATGTCATAAACAACATTCCTTTAGGCGGTCTTATTCGTATTAAACAAAATTCCTCTACTGAAACAATTTTTTCTAAACATCTTAATGAAGCTGTAGATAGATTAAAACTTAGAGGTTATTCTGAAAAAATATTGATTTTCGCAATATCAAAAGTATTTCTTTTATCAAGAGATCGTTTGTTGCAACAAAAGCCAAAAAGCACATTTAATGGCAGAAATAAGAACTTAGGGCCACATGTATGAAAACTGTTTAGGTCTAAAACTCACTCTTTTGCCCATAGTAACCTAGAAGAAATTTTGTCCTCAGATCCAGGAGGTGCTTGTCCAGGTCTGCCTTGTCGGAGCAAATATGATTGTATCGCATAGCCTGGCTGTAAATAATAGATTGTTTTGTGTGCTTGGGGTGGAAGCTTTCGTTTCTGAGGTAGGCCGTTCTGTCTGTGGGTTTGTGATATATTGATGTCAGTAGCCTGTGGTCTTTAATGTGTATTGTGGTAATCAGAAAGTGGATTTTGCTCTCTGAATAGGTAAGCTTAAGGTTGATGGTGGGGTGAAAGTTATTTAAGTCATTATGGAATTGAATTAGGGCCTCCTCGCCCGCAGTCCAGATGACAAAGATATCATCGATATAAAGGAGGTACATCATGGGTTTGGTGGTGCATGCGGATAGATATGCTCCTTCAAGTTCCACCATAAAGAAGTTTGCATACTGGGGCGCACATCTGGACCCCATTGAAGTTCCCATTCGCTGTAGGTACAGGTCTTCTCCAAAAGTAAAATGATTGTGGCTGAGTATGAACTGTATGAGCTGTGTGACTGGTTTTGTTGGGAGGTTTAGTTTCTCTAGGTACACCTGGCATGCTGCAACCCCATCCTTGTGGGGAATGTTGGTATACAGGGATTCTATATCCATGGTGGCCAAAATGGTACCTTTATCAAAGTAGTGATGTGCCAAAAAATCTTTGATATAAAAGTTAAACTTTATTTTAAACCACGGTAAAAAAGCTTCTTTCAAGCACCATTGGTATCGTCACAATTAGAAGGTACACATGCTCAAATCTATGAGTACATACGTATAAAGAACAGTCATCCTTTTCCATGCTCCAAGTGGAGCTTCCTCATGGAGATGCCAGGAGACCGGGCAGATCGCAACAGAACAGCGACGTTTCGAGGAGATCACCTCCCCTTTCTCAAGCATCAAAAAATGGTACCAAAATGGTACCCTCAGGTACTGGACTGAGGGCATTCAGTTTGTTAAGAAGGTCCGTGGTTTCCTGGATGTAGCTTGGAGTATCTTTGACCAGTAGTTTTAGGATATTTTCCTCCCAACCCGAGATGTCTTCTGTCAGTGTCCCAATGCCAGAAATAATAGGCCTCCCAGGGTTGCCATCTTTGTGGATCTTGGGGAGCATATAGAAGCAGCCCGGCTTGGGATCCTCTGGGATAAGCAATTCTACCTGCTTCCGGACCCCATAGAAAGGAAAAGTAAACCCAAAATATTTTTTAACTATATAAATAGTAAAAAGATTAAAACAGAAAATGTTGGCCCTTTAAAAAGTACTGAAGGAGAGACAATAGAGGGCGATGAGAAAAAAGCAAACCTATTAAACAATTTTTTCTCCACTGTATTTACTGAGGAGGATGACCTTCCTGTTGATGAGCAAAGGGAGGAGGTAAATTCCAACATAAATGTTTCTTGTCTAACCCAGGAAGTGCAGCTCCGTCTGAAAAAGATTAAAATAGACAAATCCCCAGGTCCTGATGGTATACACCCGCGTGTTCTAAGGGAGTTAAGTATTGTGATAGATAGGCCCCTATTCTTAATATTTATGGACTGTATAATAACGGGGTATGTCCCAAAGGATTGGCGCATACCAAATGTGGTGCCAATATTCAAAAAGGGGTCAAAAAGTGATCCTGGAAACTATAGGTCGGTGAGCTTAACCTCTGTTGTGGGTAAAATGTTTGAAGATTTTCTAAGAGATGCTATCCTGGAGTATCTCACTGAAAATAAATGTATAACGCCGTTCCAGCATGGATTTATGAAGGATCGGTCCTGTCAAACTAATCTCATCAGCTTCTATGAGGAAGTCAGTGCTAGACTGGATAGGGGTGAGGCACTGGATGTCATATATTTAGATTTTTCTAAAGCATTTGATACTGTTCCACATAAAAGGTTGGTAAGTAAAATGAGAATACTTGGACTGGGGGAAAACGTGTGCAAGTGGGTAAGCAACTGGCTCACTGATAGAAAACAAAGGGTGGTAATTAACGGTACATACTCAGACTGGATCCCTGATACTAGTGGGGACCACAGGGGTCAGTATTGGGCCCTATTTTCTTTAATATTTTCATATATGATCTTACACAGGGATTGCACAGTAGAATATCGATCTTTGCAGATGATACTAAGCTCTGTAAAGTAATCCACACAATAGAGGATAATGTTTTATTACAAAGGGATCTGGATAGGTTGGAGACCTGGGCAGAGAAATGGCAGATGAGGTTTAACACAGATAAATGCAAGGTTATACACTTGGGGAGGAAAAATCCATTACATGACTACATGTTAAATGGAAAAACGCCGGGTAAAAGTGACATGGAGAAGGACTTGGGAATCCTGGTGGACAGTAAACTTAACTGTAACAGCCAGTGTCAGGCAGCAGCAGCCAAGGCAAATAGGATCATGGGTTGTATTAAAAGAGGTATAGATGGGGGCGTGTCCTGGACATGGAGGAGTAAAGACGTGCTGTCTTTGAGCTCCCTGCACCACCGTGTATATTTGGCTGGCCCTGCCTCACAACGATGGGGAAATCTACCAAAAAGAAGGGCCTGAGGTCCTCCACCCGGCCCTTGTCGCCCTCAGGCGATATCGGGGCCTTTTTCCACCCGGTCCCGCCGTCAGCCCGCCTGGACACCGCAGGCCGCGGGGCCCGACAAGATGGCGGCGGCTCCCTGCCAGCGATCCCACATCAAAGTCCACTGCCAGATTCACCACAAGAAGCAGATCAAGGGACATCAGGGACAGCAAGCCTTCACCCCGTCACGGCCCCGGACCGGCGCCTCCTTTGAGCGTAGCGGGTGACCGACCCGCCGAAGAGCCTGCTTACCGCGCGGCACAGGGACTTGGCGCCTCGGTTCCCTCCTCACCCTTGGAGACCGCGACCTCTTCACGCTGCACCCGACAATCGGGACTCCGCAGATGCTGCAGGTACCGCAACCCAGCCGGATGCTCGGGGTTTGGCCGGCAGTGAGAGCACCCCGCGCCCGCGCGCCGGAGCTTACACTGCGGTCCCAGGGGAATCCCCAGGGGAGACCACAGCAAGGGCACACGATCTGATGCCCCAGCAAGACGTGCTGGCAGAAAATGGCGCCTGCACTCGGCCACATCTGTCCCTCCTGGACTCCCCAGTGCCCCTGGCCACATGCCTTCTACCTCCCACCCTGCAAACATCAATTGGCATTAGCCCACAGGCTAAAATGAAAGGGACTGTATCAAACGCAGGCCCGTTGATGAGCCCGCCTGCCCCTTCTCCTCCAGGGGATCTGGCGCAGTTTGACCCTTACCTGGGAAGCCCGAATCCCCAGGCACCATCTCCGTGGCATGCCCGGCCCGTGCCCACTCTCCATCTTCAACGTCCTGGCAAAGCCCCTATTTTCCCAACTGAAGATCCCTCTCGCAGTGGTCCACGGGCTCCTCCCTTTTGGGGGGTCCCACAAGCACGCCTATCGGCAGTCCAATGGGGGTGACCATCCCCCTTCCTACTCACCACCCTGTGGCTAGTCCGCCAGCTGAAACCACAGTCTCCTCTCCCAGCGCTGCACTTGCCTTACCGCGAACCCTGGACCGCACAGTACAGGCCCCAGCCGCACCTCACCGGCTCTCCTCCTTGTGCACCCAGGGTCGGACGACGCTCAGGATACTACTGGACATTTGCATACAGCAACAGACGATAATAAACCAATCACACTTTCGGACCTGCACAGGGCTATTCAGTCTTTACCATCCAAGTTTTGACCATCTCAGTCTTAGCTAAACACATCATTGCAGAATGCAGGCAAGAAATTCTCCTTTTTCGCTCTGAACTCACCTCAGCTAAGTTCCAAAGTGGGCTACCTAGACAAAGCCCAGCAATGTACCTCATTGTCTGTTCAAGCTCTACAATCCTCTACCTCCCAGCATTCCTCCCAAATATTTGCGCTATAGCAGCACATCGATGACCTCGAGAACAGGAGCAGGCGCAATAACATCAGGATCCGTGGCCTCCCCGAGTCCGTCTCAGCTAACGAGCTCTACCCAGTTCTTGCGACCATCTTCAACGATCTACTTGAAAGAGCTCCATCTGCTCCTATCGAAATTGATAGAGCCCACAGAGCACTTCGCCCTCCAGCGTTGGACCCCAAGAAGCCGAGAGACGTCATATGCCGGGGTACATTTTTTTCCAGATAAAATGACATTATGCGCTGTGCCCGCCAAAGACAAAAGATCTTCTACAAGGGTATCCCTATACTGCTGCTTCAGGACCTTTCGAGACACACCTTGGCCCAAATAGCTGCCCTGAAACCCCTCTTGGCCATCCTGCAAGAACGCAACATCTCATCGTTGGAGCTTCCCCTTCTCTCTCTTCATTCGCGGGGAAGACAAAACTTTTACTATCCGCTCACCCGAGGATATCCCCCTCACGCTTCAAGAGCTGAACATTCAAAACATCATTCTTCTCCCCTGGCCTTCTCTGGACTCCTACGTTGGGAACCCATCTCAGGCTGCACAAGGCCCCCAAGACCTTCCTCCCCGAAGAAACAGACACCGACGTCATTGCACCGGTTCCTCCATCACTTCTAATCCGTCTTGAGAGGGATTGACTTTGATACAGTCACTATTCTAGTTCCAGCCGCAGGTTTTCCTATATCCTTCCGCCGGCTTCCTGGGTGTGTGAGTGTGTGTGCGTTTGCTGTGTGTGTGCACTTCTTCCCCCTCCTCCTTTTTGCCCCATTACCTCTCTGTCCTATTCCCCACCCCATACACCTCCGGTGTATAAAAGATGGCGGAGCTATCCTTCGCTTCCTTTAATGCTCAGGGCTTTAATATACCAAGCAAAATATCCTAGATACTTTATCATTTTCATAAGCAGAGAGTTAAAATCGTCTGTTTTCAGGAGACACACTTCAAGGAAGGGCATGCGCCTACCATACGCAACAAATATTATACCGATTGGTACTTTGCAAACTGTCGGGGCTCCAGATCCAAGGGAGTAGCAGTGGCGATTCATAAATCCCTGGCACACCAGGTTCAGGCTTGCTGGACTGACATCAATGCACGCTATATTATTTTAATCCTCAATGTGGGGGGACATGTTTTCACGGTTGTTAACGTCTACGCCCCTAACCAGGGCCAGGCTAGTTTTTTCACTGGCTTAATAGAGAAACTGATTCCCTTGGTTCAGGGCACGGTCATTCTCTGTGGAGATTTTAATGCCACTCTGGACCCGGGCCTGGACAACTCCTCGGGGAAGTCCTCACTATCTTACTCGACTATTAAGTCTCATAGTTTCATAGTTTCATAGTTTGTAAGGCTAAAAAAAGACAAGTCGTCCATCTAGTTCAGCCTGTTGTGCTAAGGTGTTGATCCAGAGGAAGGCAAAAACCCCCAATGAGGTAGAAGCCAATTGTCCTCATTTTAGGGAAAAATTCCTTCCTGACTCCAATTTGGCAATCAGAAAAATCCCTGGATCAATGACCCCTCTCCTGAATCCTAGTCACTATAACTTGTTATATTATTTACGCTCCAGAAATGTATCCAAACCCTTTTTGAACTCGGTTATTGAATTCACCATGACAAGTCCCTCTGGCAGAGAATTCCATAGTCTCACTGCTCTTACAGTAAAGAATCCCTTTCTATGTTTATGTAGAAACTTTCGTTCCTCAAGACATAAAGGATGCCCCCTTGTTCTAGATACAGCCCTGTGTATAAATAAATCTTGGGAGAGATCTCTATATTGACCTTTGATGTATTTAAACATATTTATTATGTCCCCCCGAAGCCTTCTTTTCTCTAAACTAAATAACCCTAATCTTGCCAATCTTTCTGTGAACTGTAGTCCACCCAGTTCTTTTATTATTTTTGTTGCCCGCCTTTGTACCTGTTCAAGCTCTACAATGTCTTTCCTGTACACTGGTGCCCAAAACTGTACACAATATTCCATGTGTGGTCTAACCAGTGACTTTTATAATGGGAGAATAATGTTCTCATCATGTGCATCTATGCCCCTTTTAATGCACCCCATGATCCTATTTGCTTTGGCTGCTGCTGCCTGACACTGGCTGCTACAATTAAGTTTACTGTCCACCAGGATTCCCAAGTCCTTCTCCATGTCACTTTTACCCAGTGTTTTTCCATTTAACATGTAATCATGTAATGGATTTCTCTTCCCCATGTGCATAACCTTGCATTTATCAGTGTTAAACCTCATCTGCCATTTCACTGCCCAGGCCTCCAACTTATCCAGATCCCTTTGTAATAACATATTATCCTCTATTGTGTTGATTACTTTACAGAGATTAGTATCGTCTGCAAAGATCGATATTCTACTGTGTATTCCCTGTGTAAGATCATTAATGAAAATGTTAAAGAGGATAGGGCCCAATACTGACCCTTGTGGTACCCCACTAGTAACAGCGATCCAGTCTGAGTATGTACCGTTAATTACTACCCTTGTTTTTTATCAGTGAGCCAGTTCCTTACCCACTTGCACACATTTTCCCCCAGTCCAAGCATTCTCATTTTATTTACCAACCTTTTATGTGGCACCGTATCAAACGCTTTAGAAAAATCTAGATATATGACATCCAGTGCCTCACCCCGATCCAGTCTAGCACTGACTTCCTCATAGAAGCTGATGAGATTAGTCTGACAGGACCGATCCTTCATGAACCCATGCTGGAATGGCGTTACACATTTATTTTCAGTGAGATACTCCAGGATAGCATCTCTGAGAAAACCTTCAAACATTTTACCTACAACAGAGGTTAAGCTTACTGGCCTATAGTTTCCTGGATCACTTTTTGACCCCTTTTTGAATATTGGCACCACATTTGCTATGCGCCAATCCTTTGGGACATACCCCGTTATTAGACAGTCCATGAATATTAAGAATAGGGGCCTATCTATGACATCACTTAACTCTCTAATATGCGATGGAAAGATGTCTTCTCCATCGAGACACAGACATCCCCCAGAAAGAATCTGTGGTTAGAATGGGTCAAATACACTGTTAGGGCCCACAATCTGACTGTTGGCTGTCTGGCTTGTGCTGGAGCCAACCCGCACATGGAGACCCACCCATACCACATAGTAGATGAAACTAATGCAGACTGTGTTTTCAAACTACTACAGAAACAAAATGAGACAGGATGTGAAGATTTAAAACCCCTTTTAAGTTTCAAACCCAAGGTACGCCCTCCAGGAGAAGTGATGGTAATCCCGGGAAACTACACTTGTTTCTCCCCCAATAATACCGATGCAAGGTTTTCTCTGGGCATCTTCTCAGAAGGTTTTTGTCAGGAAAACCTCACCTCAGACAGCCTATTCAATCACACAGGTATCTTGCTAGATGTCTTCTGGTTGTGTGGAGATGGCAGATTAAGAAGCAGATTACCACCCCAGTGGAAAGGTCAATGTACGCTGGTTAAGTTGTCCATGCCTTTTAGAGCCGTCCCGTGGGATCCGGCTCCCCACAGCGACCCTTCTCGAAGGAAAAGGAGAGCAATCCAAACTTTGCTCGATGGGGACTCCAATGTCTACATCGATGCCATAGGGGTCCCTAGGGGGGTCCCAGACCAGTTTAAAGCCCAAGACCAGATAGCAGCAGGGTTTGCCTCTCTTATTCCACAGGTCCAAATTAACAAAAATGTAGATTGGATTAATTATATTTATTATAACCAACAGAGGTTTGTCAATTACAGCAGAGACGGTTTCCAAGGTGTCTATGAGGAGTTAGGCCCCAATACCAGAATGACCCTACAGAACCGATTGGCAATAGATATGGTTTTAGCCGAGAAAGGTGGAGTTTGTGGTATGGTAGGAGAAGAATGTTGTACCTACATCCCAGACAACACAGGGGTGAATGGGAAGATTACCATTGCCCTGGGTAAGATCAGGAATTTATCGAAAGAACTTAAGGAGAATTCAGGAGTGGATACTTCCTGGGCTAATTGGTTGGCGGATTGGACTGGAGGGTGGAAGCAATGGTTACAACAGATTGGCACAATTCTACTGGTTATTCTGGTGGTTTTGCTGTTTGTTCTTTGCTGTTGTGTTCCCCTCTATAAAAATCTACTAGCCAAAATAGCTTCTGGAGGAACCGGTGGTATGTTTCTAATGCAAGAACAGGAACCTCTGATGCATGAAAAAGATAGAGACATTCCCCCATATCATGTAAAGGAAAATGTCAAGCATAGAATGAATCAATTAATTTAGAACGGGAGACCTCACATCGAAAGGTAGGTTAGTAAGAGGAAGGACAGGGAGTTGCTTGATAGAAATGGCTCTCTGCGAATCCTCAGAAGAAATCCCCAACCCCATCCCCCATGGTGTGAGCAGCTCCACAGGATAAATCTATGTAAATTAGAGTTTGAGTATAGGGAAAGCTTGGCATTTTAGGGGGGAATGTGAGGGTTAATGCTAAAATGTGTACATGTGTGCATCAATAAGCTAAAGTTTGTTGATAAGAAAATACCAAGCTTTCCTCCTTATAAGACCATACAGATATCCATACATCCATTTGAGATGATTGTGCAGAATTGAGGCATTCAAGACAACAGCGATTCCATGTACACATCCTGTCAACAAGCAACTGAGTTTCGACTACATGTCCCAAGAAGCACTGGCTGATACAACCAGAAACTTCATCTGCCTGGCAACTACTTTGAATCAATAGAGAACTTTGTGCTCAACCCCTCCCTATGGACTGTCCCACTGCGCAGGCTCCCCGCCCACTGCATTCCATATAACTATGTGTGCCTCGCTGAATAAAGTTAATATTTAAGGAAGTTGCGTGTTGCCTACGTCACACCATGATTAAGGGAGTTTTCTCCTGAAACGTGGATTAGACGCCACTGTGTTTTCCTTCATGCCTTACGATTTTTAACTTTATCTAAATAAAGCTGCAAGCATCGTTCAATTTTTTATACTTGACTCAGTGTTGCTGGATTTCTTATTCGGTTTTTTGAATTCCGTGTGAAAGTCGAGCTTGTGAACTTTCTTATCCGTGCAACCACCTCATTCATTGTCAGGTGAGCTGAATCTACCATTTCCTTGGAACCAGTATAAAGTGCCTGACAGCCCCAGGAAGTGACGAGCATCATGTGGCCATAGTTATAAGGGCTGAGATGACAATATTGGGTTCACTCATTTTTGGGGTTTATCAGTAATTAATAAGTAAATGATGTTATATAACACACACAGAATATAAAGAAGAACTCTGCCCAAAGGGAAATATCAATCAAGATATGCAAAACATGAGGGTCCCAGGTTTAGGAAAATGGGGATCACTTGTTGACAAGGTTGTTTCTGTAACCTCTATAAAATTCACAGAGGGATGTTGCCAACCCTTTCCTTTCTTAGTTTCATGTTTTTTCCTTCCACCTTCCAAGAGCCATAACTGTTTTACTTTTTTGTCAACATAGCCATTATAGGGCTTGTCTTTAAGTTGTATTTTTATGGTATAATTTAATAGTCATGTGTTGACCAGTTCATTAACTTTCTTAGGGTGTAACAGTGTTCAGATTTTTATGGAAAGGTTCCAGTCAGGGAGGTTGGTTTTGGGACGGGTTCCCTGTGGTTATGCGATAGGATTTTGTAGGCCTTAGTGTTGTAGGGTGTTATAGGGTCAGCTGACCCTGTATTTTCTTGCATCACTGCATGTATGTGGAACAAGGATACCAATATTATTAATACTTGTTCTGTGCATGGACTAGCAGCTTTCTAGCTGATTAAAGCCGCCATGGAGCGTTTGGACTAAAGGTAGCTCCATTTATTTTAAATGTGGATTTATTCATTAAAAGTTAAGTCTTCATTATTTCCATTCTCCATATTGTTGTATTAGTCATGGTGTGGAGGTATTATTCAGTCACTATGTGGCGGTGATATGAGGTTATGGTGTGGAGGTATTATTCAGTCACTATGTGGTGGTGACATGGGGCCCTGGTGTGCCAGTATTATTCAGTCACTATGTGGTAGTCATATGTGGTGACTGTGTTGTGACATTATTCAGTCATTATTTGGTGGTGATATGAGGTTATGGTGTGGAGGTATTATTCAGTCACTATGTGGTGGTGACATGGGGCCCTGGTGTGCCAGTATTATTCAGTCACTATGTGGTGGTCATATGTGGTGATTGTGTTGTGACATTATTCAGTCACTATTTGGTGGTGATATGTGGTCATGGTGTGGAGGTATTATTTGGTCACTATGTGGTGGTGATACTGTATGTGGTCATGGTATAGTGGTATTATTTAGTCACTGTGCGGTGGTGATATGGGGTCATAATGTGGTTATATTGTTTGATCTTTGTATTTGTATCAATACTAGTCTTTGTTTTTTCAGTAACAGTACGGTGATATTTGCTCTCTATAAAACAGTATTATGTGGTCACTGTATGACCATTATATAGTGGTCTCATCCATAGAATATTGTCTTACAGCTATTTGTATGTTTTTATGTATATACAATGCATTACTTTATATAAATACAACTTTATAGACCCCAGTAACGCTGCTGTTGTGTCGCCCTGGTCTGCTGGAGTAGGCGGGGCATGATTCTTTTTAGGTGGAGCATGGTTAGAGGTATGTCCTACTGTGATGTCATTTGTTTGTGCCTGGTTAGAGGCGTGTCCTGGTGTAATGTAATTTAATTGGATGTGATTGGAGACGTGGCCTGAAGTGTCCCTCTTTGCCCTCTCTAAAAGTTGGGAGTTATGTCCATCTGTATTATGAAATGCCCACTAACCAATTTGGTTGCATTTGGTTGGATTTGAGCACACAGTAGGTCTCTGAATACCTCAGAATTCATCTGGCTGCTTCTGTCCTGTGTCACATCATCAATAAACACTAGTGACCCAGTGACCCTGGCAGCCATACATGCCCAAGCCATCACACTGCTTCCAACGTGTTTTACAGATTATGTGGTATGTTTTGGATCATGAGCTGTATCACGCCTTCACAATACTTTTGTCTTTCCATCATTCTAGTAGAGGTTGATCTTGGTCTCATCTGTTGAAAGGACATGCCTCCAGAATTGTGCTGGCTTTTTTAGATGTTTTTTTAGCAATGTCCAATCTAGCCTTTTTATTCCTGAGGCTTATGAGTGGCTTGCACTGTGCAGTGGACCTTCTGTATTTACTTTCATGCAGTCTTCTTTTTATGGTAGATTTGGATATTGATACGCCTACATCCTGGAGAGTATTCAGAGACATACTGTGTGCTCAAATCCAGTCAAATGCAGTCAAACTGATTGGGCAGAGTTTCATAATACAGGTGGACAATCAGAAGTATTAATTACAGATTCAGGGTTGTCCCCTGGTTGGTGTTTTTCATCCTCCCTGGCAAACATTTATGTTTCTTGGTGGGAAGAACGTTACATTTATTCAATTGACAATGTCTTTTTGGTGGACCTGTTCTAGTATGGAAGATATACAGATGATAATTTGCTATTTTGTGACTTTCATTTTTCATATGCACCCCAATGAAACTTTATTTTTTGGATCTATTATTGGTAGTTGATGAAAAAGTGTACCGAGTAGAGGGGGATTGGAGGAAATGTCTCACTAATTGTGAATCCTTTTGGATTCTTACTTTAGATTCTAGGGATGACATGTATGATTTTTGGCATTAAGACGCCAATTTATGTGCGCATTGTATTAGTGTAGAATGCACTTGCTTTATGAACCCAGGTCATAAATCAGGCGCATTTTAGCGCATAAATGTCAGTTGTTAAATTGGGTACTTACTGAAGTTTCCTGCCTTGTTACCGTAATTACACTTAAGAGCACATTGTGAGGTTTGAAATACGTAAATATGTGTTTTCCTTTGTGCTGATTTTATATTTTTATTGGGATAAAATAAATACAAGTTTTTCTCTATGTACTGGAAGTAACCTTTTTTTTGTATTGAAATCTTTCATCCACAGCTAGATGTCTCTTCCCTGTACCGTCTATCATGTGGATTAAATAGATGTCGTGGATTTCTGGTGAGTACTATTTATCTATATCTATGAAAGCACCCTTACACATAAGTTAGCTTTAAAGGATTATTACACAATTGCTGACTACTAACTTTCTTGACCGATGTCATCCAATATTGAAGCAGTTTCTCTTCTTGTTAGAAACTCTATTCTGAATTAAAAATAACGCTTTAATTATCTGAAGAAGGGAAGCCCTTCCTGAAATACATCATGGAGCAGAATTGCATGTTAATGTCTTTTGTTACCAAAAAACAAGGAGAAAAATAGACACTAGCTCCTCTGCACATTATTCATTGATCGCCATGAGAGCTTGGCTCACCAAAGGAGCCAACGTTTTCATCCTTTTGACATTATGGGCGACATGTATGAACGGGCTTTTCGCCCGTTTTTTGGCGTATACTGCGCCTCCCGGCCCGAATCCCCCTGTCGGACGCAGGGATGCGATGTTAGGCGCAGTGTTCGCCACTTTCAGATGCGCCCCGCATGAAGGGGTGGGCAATGGGCGCAGTGTGGGCGCAATGTAGGCGTTCCGGGGCGGGACGCGGCGCGCTCGAAAACTCCGAGGCATGTACGATCGCGAGTCGGCAAAGTGTGGCGCATTGCAGCGCTCGCCGGTTCAGACAGGCAGACCTAGTTGATTTTGGTCTAAATGCTCCGGCGGAGGCGAAGTGCAGCGAGAACGGAACATGCGAGGAAGCATAGAAGAAGATTGCGACACAAATCTCGGCGCTCCGCTCCGTGCAGCATGGAGTATGATTCAGAAAAAATCACCTTTATAAAGGAGGAAAACATTCTCAGAAAAGAGCTCAACCTCAAAAATAAAAAATACATTAAAAAAAAATCACTTTCCACAAATCTAGAACGGCGCAATATCAAGAATTAGGATCTTTGAAATTGCCGGGAAATACAGTAATTCAAATTCTCAAAGCTATTCTCATTGGTCGGCAGAAACCGGCCAATCAGAATAGGAGTGACAGTGAACCCATTATAGCCTATGGAGTAGTATTGACCAATCAGAATCAAATGCGGGACAGTTCAAAATACAGTAAAAATGCAGAAAAGAGCTGATTGGCTGAGCTAGCGGGGGCTTGGCTTTCTCGGCCAATCAGAATAGGAGCGACAAAAACCCATTATATCCTATGGAGAAGTTTTGACCAATCACAATCAAAGGCGGGACAGTTCAAAATATAGTAAAAATGCAGAAAAGAGCTGATTGGCTGAGCTAGCGGGGGCTTGGCTTTCTCGGCCAATCAGAATAGGAGCGACAAAAACCCATTATATCCTATGGAGAAGTTTGGACCAATCAGAATCAAAGGCGGGACAGTTCAAAATACAGTAAAAAGACAGAAAAGAGCTGATTGGTTGAACTTCCAGGGGCTTGGCTATCCCAGCCAATCAGAACGCGAGCTACTTCTCCCATTGTAGTCTATGGAGAGATCGGCGCAATGCAATCTCAGCTCTTAGCGCCGTGCGGCATGGAGTATGAATAAAAAAAATCATTTTTATTAGTTGTACAATATTCTCAGAAAAAGAGCTGAAACCATCTATAAATATAAATCAATTGATTGGTCAATACTCCTCCATAGGATATAATGGGCCACTGTCGCTCCTATTCTGATTGGTCAATTCTCCTCCATAGGTTATAATGGGACATTGTCGCTCCTATTCTGATTGGCTGGTTTATGCCGACCAATCAGAAGAGCTTAAACAATTTGAATTACTGTATTTCCTGGCAATTCTCTCTATTGCAATTCCTTATGTAGCGCCGGTCTCGGCGACAAACGCGTTGTTCGGGGTTTTAACTGCTTTTTTTTTCGAGAAGGTTTCAGCGCTTTATCTGATAATGTTTGACACTTAAATAAAAATGATTTTATTTTTCATACTCCTGCCGCACGGCGCTGGCGCGAGATTGCATTGCGCGATTTCCCTAACTCAAAGGGAGAAGTACTGCCTCTGATTGGGTGGGATGTCAAGCCCCCCGCTAGCTCAGCCAAACAGTTTTCTGCCTTTTTACTGTATTTTGAATGTCCCCCTTTGTTTGAATTGGTCAAAACTTTTCCATTGGATTAATGGGGGCTTTGTCCTCCTTTTTTGATTGGTCAAAATTCTCCCTAGCTATAATGGGTCTTTGTCACTCCTATTTGATTGGCTGCCTTCTGCCACCAAAGGAAACGCTTCCACAATTTAAATTACTGTATTTCCGGCAATTTCTCTATTGCAATTCCCTATGTAGCACCGGCTCGGCGACAAACGCGTTGTTCGGGATTAATTGATTTTTGTTTACAGAAGGTTTTTAGCTCTTTTTCGGAAATATTGTAAAAACTAAAAAAAATTAATTTTTTATTCCTACTCCATGCCGCCGGCGCTGAGAGGGGATTGCTTGGCCGTCTCTCCTAGACTACAATGGGAGAAGTGCTCGCTTTGATTGGCTGGGTAGCAAGCCCCCGCTACTTCAAACCCAAACACTTTTCTATCTTTTTACTGTATTTTGAACTGTCCCGCCTTTTATTTGTTGGTTTTCCAAAATTTCCCTAGGATATAAGGGTTTTGTCGCTCCTATTCTGATTGGTCAATACTCCTTCAAGGTTAGAATGGGCCCCTGTCCTCCTATTCTGATTGGTCAATAGTTCTCCATAGGTTTAATGGGACACTGTCGCTCCTATTCTGATTGGTGGGTTTCTGCCCACCCAAAGAGAGAGCTTCCAGAATTTGAATTACTGTATTCCCCGG
>JAODAL010071748.1:0-15402 GCA_025379985.1 Phyllomedusa bahiana
TTTTTTTGGTTTTTAAATGAGGTTTGTTTTTAGTTTGGGGTGACCTGTACCCTGAAAATTTTTTGGGGCGTTAATGGATTGCCCATGTTCTAGAGAACCAGCTTGGATGCCCAAGTGTCGTTGCATAAAATGTATAGATCCAGTCTGATGGCAATTTTGTGAACAGGAATGAAATATTCTTTTAGGATACATTGTTTTTTGCCTTATTGGTTCCAAGGTCTTCATAAAAAGGGTGAATAAAAACATAAAATTCCCTTTACCCCTACCCTTCATCCACATCCTTCCCCAACCTTGGCTGAACTTGATGGACATTGTCTGTACTAATGATCTGACTATATGTAACTATGATTTGTCACATTGGGGAGGTTCACAGTAGCGATTCTAGTCTTTTATTATAAAGGCCCAGTTAGTGATAGTCAGGGCCTTTCCATGGATAAATTTCTTTTGGTGTATCAGTGTTGTATTGGTAGGAGTTAACCTGCCAATCAGAATGTGCCTATATTAGGTGTGTGGGAGGTGTAACCAGGGCCATATTTTCCATTGGGCACAGTAGGCAGTTGCCCGGGGGTCCCAAGTGGTGTATATGTGTCCCAGGAATAAAAGAAACATGCCAGGGATCCATTTGTTGGCTTCACATATTTATCTTTGTGTTTTTTGCATGTGCAAACAGTTAAAAACCATGATGGAGAAGGGAGCCGGAGGCTCCCAGCCCTGCCGAATAGTCTTGTAGGCTGCAGGCTGTCGGTGTCCAGACATACAGTAAGTGGCATGATAACATGAGTGTGCTTGGGGGGGGCTCGAGGCATGACCAAGTGTGACGCCATGTATTTGGGCAGGGTCCACTGCAGTGCTATGCCCAGGGGCCCATAATTCTGGGTGTCACACTCCTGGTGGGGGCCACAAAGAAGCACCATCATTAAAAATGGTCCTTGCCAAGGTCATGTTCACTTGTATCTGCCCACTTATCTTAAAGATGAAACAATGACGAGGAAGAAGTTTTTTTGAGTTGCTGCAATTTGTTTGACTTTTTGGGCCAAAGATGATTGTGTAACTCATAAAGGTGATATATGTTCTCCCATGATAATAATAATGTATGTTATTACAGGAAAAAAAAATTCCTTCCTAATTATCAGTATGCAGCAGCGATGAAGAAAAAGCCGTAAGCAATGTAACACTTCCCCTACTATTTCTGGCTACTGGTTTTATAATTTCACATACATTTTATTGGCTTTAGGCCTAAGAGTCTGACTGTGAATTAAAAGAAAATGATTACGGGATCAGAATTAACCCCTTGTAATTGTCTCCTCTAAGAAGTCCATGGGCCATGGTTACAAGACACTCTATGTAGGTGGAGCTTCACATGACGCATGGCTGAGCTCACCTGTGCCGTCAATGACAGAAGTATTTTAGATAAAATGCAAGACCTACTGAATGACAAAAACCCTAGAAATCATGTAGCAGTGGCTCAGGGTCGGGAACAAGGGTTGGCGAAGATAGGCGACCACCTAGAGCGCCACTGCATCTCAAGCAGGAAGAGGAGGTATGGAGTGGGATGAATTTTACATGGGGGGCGCTATGTGTCTTATTTGCTTAGGACGAAGGTGTAGAAAGCTCAAGGCCGCACCCAGATTTATGGACAATCCAGAAATAAAAGAATTAGGGGACAGACAGATGAGAGTATGACTGCAGGATCAGACTACACAGGGTTTGTTTGTAGTCTGTTTCCATAGAGACACAAACATGTAGACAAAAAAAACAATATAAGATCCGTAACTAAAACTATTTGCAAAGTTGTTCACATTTTTTTTGATGATAAGGCAACAAAAACAACACGGTTGTAAAGGAGCAAAAAGCAGCCACTGAATGATACAGTATATCACCGCTCTGCTGGTTAGAAAAATGGTGCTTGTGCCATCAATATCTGGAATTGCATTTTTTCATAATTATTATTTAATTATTTTATATATTTTTTTTATATATATATATATATATATATTTTTTTTTTTATCCTTTTTATTATCCACCTTGTTTGTACTAGACATTAACCTATGGGAGTAACTTTAGCCACAGCAGCCATAGTGGCAACTATGGCACCCAAACATTAAGGGGGTCCACTCTGGTGCAAATACATTTTACTTTTGTGTAGGGAATAACAAAATAGTGGCTTTCTGCTATGTGGGTTATTTTATTATATGGTGCTATTAGCCATATGTTTGATTGTTGCTCTTTTGGGTGCGTTCACACGGCAATGACGAAATTCCGGTTGGATTATCTGACCAGTATTTTTTCGTTCTTTTGCATGTAAGAGGACGGCTTTTTTTCGTGGTTTGCAGATTCAACCGTCCCCCTCCACATAGAACTGTTCATGTTCTTCTCGGAGACTGGGCAGGAGAATGAACATGTTCTATGTTTTTCGTGTACGCCGACCTTGTCAAAAAGCATCCGATGGAAAACTCTATTCAAGTCAATGTAAAAAGTTGACAGTCGGTTTACAGATGGTTTTCAAATCTGAAAACTTTCTGTAAATCCAACTGAAAACCAGCACCTGGGGGACGAGTCCTTAAAGGAGTTTTGCCACTAACTAATGTTGAAGTGGGATCCTCCAAAATGGGTATTTAATCACTTTTCTAAATATATGTCATTAAAAAAGTGAAGCCTGTGAGATCTACAGCTTCCTTACATGCCCTAGTTTCCTGACAGTTTACATTAGATAAGCCGGAGCTGATCTGGCCGCACTTGGTTATTTGCACTTCTTATCTGATTTGGCAAGGAACATGAAACGAGCTTTGAAGGGACTGGGGAGAAAAGATCCTGTGTCTTTTGTATAGAGAATCCACTGGTTGTAATGTAATTATCTGAGTAAACATACAGATGCTCCCTGACTTCTTGCTCATCCCTCCTCCCCTCCTGCATCAGTTTGTGAACAATTGAAAGAACACTGCCTGCTCGGAGCTTATCTTCTCTCCTGTGCACAATACTTTTTTACCCTTTTGGATTGCCAAACAATTTTTAAATAAACTACAAAGAACCCTTTTTAATCAGGAACGTGCTTTGGGAGGGGGGACGAAAACATAAAAACTAGGTACTTTTTTTTTTAAAACACAGAAACACAACCCCCCTTTTTTTTTCAAGCCTCAAAGAGGGAGTTTTACCCTTTTAGGGAGGAACCCCACTTTTGGCCCAAAAACCCCCTTTAATTTTAGCTTTTTAAGCTTCCTGTCATTACTTGATGGGGCCCATCTCATTTTGCTGTAGGGTTCATGTAACTTCTAATTACCTTCCTGTAATTGATTTGTATATAAAAAAAATAAATTTATAAATAAAAATATTATAAATTGAAAACATTTTTTTCCATATACCCAATCTTTTCTGCAGGGAAATTTTTCTCGGGGTAACCAGGATATAAAGGGTTTTAAAACCGAATATTTTATCACACCAACACCTTGCATGGTGTTAAGCGTGTGGACCGCATGCCTGCTCTTAGGTCCCAGCTGCTTTATTTATGTCTACCTCGTTCCTCTAAACTCCTTTCCTCTAGCTTCACTTAACACTATCATTAATCCATGGCATTAAATATTTAGAGTGGTGTAAATAGCGTTATAGAATCTTAGGCAGAGGCTGCAGACAATCGAGAGAATGAGCTGATCCAGTCTTTCAATGAAACTGAAGACAGAAGCATTAGGAGGCACATAGGTCAGGGGGGACTCTGTGAAATGGGGTTGGGTTTCCCGTCTTCAGACAGAGGCCTTTAAAAAGTGTCATCTTCAAAAATTGGATTTACTTTTTTTGGGTTTTGTAAAAAATCTCGCAGAAAAAACGGGAAGTACGGGACTTTTGGTTGCAACTCGTAAAGCTCAAAGTTCATTGATTTAGTAGAAAAGTCTCCTTTACCCTCTAATAACCCACTGAAATGCTTTATTTTAAGATACTTTTATACCCACCTATATCTCTATGTACACTCACCGGCCACTTTATTAGGTACACCTGTCCAACTGCTCGTTTACATTTAATTTCTAATCAGCCAATCACAGGGCGGCAACTCAGTGCTTTTAGGCTTGTATCAGGGTTTCAAGACAATCTCCTGCATTTAAAAAACCGAGCATCAGTAGGGGAAAAAGAAAGGGATTTGAGTGCCTTTGAACGGGGCATGGTTGTTTGGTCCCCAGGGCTGGTCTGAGTATTTCAGAAACTGCTGTTTCCCCCGGGGATTTTCACCCCAAAACCCATTTTGGGGTTTTTACGGGAAAAATGGTCCGAAAAAGAAAAAAAAAAAACCATGAGGGGTAAACCCTGGGGGGGAAATGCCTTGTTGATCCCAGAGGAAAAGGAAAGGGGGAAATGGTTCGAGTAATAAAAGGGCCCAACAGGGGATTTAAAAATAGCCACCCTTTCAACCAAGGTGGGGGCCAGAAGAGCATCTCTGAACGCACATTTAGGGCCCCCAATTTTTGAGGCAAAATGGGTAAAACACAAAAAGAAACCCCGGGGGGCCATCCTTTCAGTTTTAAGAACGGGAAACTGAGGCCCCCAATTTGCCAAGTTTCATCAAAAATTGGGACAAAGAAGTTTGGGAAAAAAAAAGTTGCCGGGGTCTGAGGAGTCTCGTTTTTCTGCTGCGACTTTCGGATGGTAGGGTCAGAATTTTTGGGGTCAAAAACCCTGAAAAACATGGAATCCCCCCCCTGCCTTGCATCAACGGTTTTTAAAAGGGTGGGGGTGGTGGTTTTCATGGTGTGGGGAATATTTTTTTTGGCCTCTTTTTGGGCCCCCTTGGGACCAATTTTAGAAACGTTGCAACCCTTTGGGAAACTATGGCCCAAGAATTGAGGCCCTTCTGAAGGCAAAAAGGGGGTTTCCCCCCGTTTTGCATGGTTTTCCTAAAAAGTGGCCGGGGAGTGTTTTTAAGATGGATTTCTGTTGCCTCCAAAGCTGGCCAAAAGATTTGGGGCCCTTTTTTGCATCGTTTCGCAATAGGTAAAAAAAACCCCAAACACCTTGGGAATTTTGAAAGGGGTTTCAGACTTATGACCTACCATTGCCTAACATATGAGCAAAAATCAAAAAGACTGTATCTGTGCTGCATGTGACTCCAAAAAGAAACCCTGCACTTGGACTAAAATCTCCTGTGAAAAAGGGCATGGCTGATGCCTGAGCTGCCGAAACCTCTCATTGCACCCAAGCCTGTCTACAGACTGACCAAGTGTATCACAGCCAACAGTGAGCTGCTGAAACTCCCCAGCAGACTGAGGTATGACTGCATTCTCTGCAAGCCTGACGAGCAGCAGAGACTCCCCATCAGACTCAAGCCCATCTCCAGGCTGACCAGATACTCCAAAGCCAATAGCGAACTGTTGAAACTCCCCAGCACACTGGAGCTCAACTACAGTCTCAAATACAGACTCCGCAGAAGAGACTCCCCAGCAGATTCAAGCCCATCTTCAGGCTGACCAGCTACATCTTAGCCGATAGTGAACTGCTGAAACTTCCCCCCCCAATGAGGCCAAAATGAGCCTTTGTGAGAAAACCAAGGGAGCAAATCTCTCCCGCAGACTTAAAAAGGGAAAAGATTTTATTACTTATTAAAAACGAGCCCCCGATTAATTTTTTTTTCCCCTCAAGGGCGTTTTTATTTTCCGATTGTAGATTTTTTTCTTTTCATCGTCTATATAGGTTGTTTGGGGAAAAAATTTTTGCTTTGCACTGCTTTACCCGCATAGGAGAGGGTACCCTTTTTAGCACTTCAGCCCCTAGGATTTTTAAGGGCATTTCGTCCCATAGGGCTTGATAGGAGAGTTTTTTCACTGAAAAAGGGAAAGGGGGGGAGGGGGGGCTTTTTGGGCACTCCTCTTGTACTGGTGGATTCCCTGTTTTCTGTTTCACAATGGTGTCTCTTTTCAGCTTGGGGCCCCGCCCTTTTTTTTATTTAAAGACCCGACAAAGAAAAATCTCTCAAAAAAAACAGGAAGTTCAGACGAATTTTTTGGGCCCATTTAGGGGCCCAAACGAAAAAATACAGGACTTAAGAATTATTAAAAAAATACTGGAAAGGGGATATTGGGGAAAAAAAAAAAAAAAATAACAAAAATTTCCCAAAAAATGTGGGTTTTAAAATTTAAAAATTTTGGGATTAAAAAAATTTAAATCCTTTTTTGATGACACTTTCCCCTTTTAACCCCCCTCCCCCAGGCTGAGAGCTGAGAGCACACTGGAGCTCAACTACAGTTTCAAGTACAGTTTCATTGAAACAGAAAAGCAGCGGATCCCCGAAATTTCAACCCCACCCCAGCGACCAATCCCCAAACCCAAATAGCGAGCGCTGAAAACTCCCCACATCTAGACTCAATAAGCCCTCACAAAACAGAAAAGACAGAAATCCACAGCAACTCAACCCATCTCCATTGTCTTTACATCTTACCATAGTGAACTCTGAAACTCCCCAGCGATGGGGGCATGACTAAGCCTTAAAAGCAGTGAGCACAAGACTCCCCAGCAGACACCCCTGCCAGGGCGACTAGAGAAACAAAGTTTTTAACAAAAAGCACAAACAATAAACCCTTTTAAATAAAATTTGCCCCAGGGGAAGCGGGGGTTTGCTAGTTCCCAACAGGGTTTTTTTCCTATTTAGATTATATATATATTTGGTTTGTTTAATCGGGGCATTCGTTTTGTTAAATTTAAAGCTAATTGTAGGCTCCACAAGAAAATTGGAAGCTCCTCCTTGGATTTTTTACGTGTTTTTTTCTTAGATCAGTCTTCACCTATTTAAAAAATTGCCTTTACATTTCTAAAAAAAAAATTCCACATTTATTTTTTATAGACTTCTATCAAATATCTGCCTGTAGTGTTGCCCCCTCCCCCCTCCACTCCAGCGCATACAGAAAAGCCTTTCAAAGGGGCAAAAATTTGGAAAACAAAAAATTTAGGTGTTTTCTTTTTATATCCAATGGTAAACTTTCCCTGAATGTGAATGAGGCTTTAAAACCCCCCAGTGTTACAGATAAAATGGGTTTTTTATTTTAAGCCCCCTTTTTTTTACATAACTGCACTAATGTTAAAGGGTGCGTGCCGTGGTTCCCGTGCTGAGTTGCGGGCATAGCCGTGTCCCGGCCGCCTCTGTGGCACATTACTCACCTGTCCCAGCTCCTGCTTCTGCTCTGAATCGCCCACTGCTTCCGATAA
Organism: Phyllomedusa bahiana; assembly: GCA_025379985.1. NCBI lineage: Eukaryota > Metazoa > Chordata > Amphibia > Anura > Hylidae > Phyllomedusa > Phyllomedusa bahiana. The sequence goes on from JAODAL010071748.1 coordinate 7,180, forward strand.
CCCCCAGCCCCCCGTTCCGGCCCCAACTGCACCCTTCGCTTTGGCTGCGGGGGGCCACAAGGCCCCTTTGGGGCGCGAGTTTTTAATAGAACAAATCCAATTATTTCCCAATTTAACCTGTATGTTTGTAATAAGGGTCTTCCTGCCTTTCCCGGGTCAGTTCCGGGTGTTCTCTTAAAAGTCTGACCCCTGTTTGCTGTAGCTCTTGCCGACTTAACCCTCGAGTTACCTGTGGACCAACGTTAACTCTGTGTTACCCTCCGCTATCCAGCGCATCCCGTCCCTGCTGCTAGTGACGTCGTGCTAGTCTGCTACCCCCTGTTTTTAAACCACGCGTATAAAGTCCCATTACCCCCCTGGGACCTGCTCCCTTCTCGGCTACACTCTGTGATGTTCCCGTTACCAGTGTCCCTGTCCTGCACTTTGGGCTACCCCCAATAAAAAAACCCCATCTATGCTCGGGGTGGCCCAGATTTCCGCTACCACATTGGGAAAAAAAATTGAATTGAACAAGACTTTCTGGCTTGATAGGTCTCAAGGGCTCAGATAGGGCTTCATTTATCACCAGTGACAGCAACAAGGCATATGGAGGCTTCATTAGAGAAGAGCCCAAGGGCCCATCGTCCAAGTCAGGGCCCACGGGGAATAGGGGAAACCCCCCCGGGGGGGCCCCGAAATGGCACCCCGGACTTTTTTGAACTGCTATACCCTGAAGGGGCAAAAACGGGAAAAGAGGGCAAAGAGAAAAGGGAGTCTCCCGGGGGCAAGGGTTATCGGCCGGTTTTTCCCCGGGTTTTTTGCGTTTTTCAGACCGCCTGAAAAACCGGCCCGAAAATTCACAATTGTGCTCATGGAAAACCCGGCAGGAGTCCCCCTGCAGGGGTCTTCCGCCCAGCGGTTTGCCGCCGGGGGGTCCGGCGGCAAAACATTGGGGAGCACCATCTTCCGCCCGGTTTTCGGACGGGAAAATGGCTTCTCAAAGAGGGGAGGGGGGGGGGTCACACAGAGAAAAGCCGTCCCCCCCCGCCGTTGGGGGCGGTTGCAAAACTCAAATTCCGGCCGGCAAACCGTCCGGTATTTTTAAATGCGGGCCCCTTTAAAGGGTATTTCACCGGCTTAAAATGCGGGAGTAATTACGCCCCGGGATTACGCCGTGTGGGCGGGGTGGGACGGGGGGGGGATGACGGGGGGACTTTTCGCCGGCCCATGACTATCACTGCTAGCGCACGTAAGCCGCAAAAAGTGACGGTAATATCCCCGCCCGGCGGATTCGGGCGGGGGAGGGGAAAGTAATCCCTAGTTCTCTATGGAAAGTGAAAACCCTAAGAAGGGCCGTTTTCAGCCCGTAATTTGCGCACTTTGCGGTAAATTACGGGCCCAAAAACGGCCCCTTTTAAACCGGGGAACAGGCCAAAGTCAAGTTTTTGGAGGCTGTACATCATTTACAGTACTGTAGGGTGGGGCCCTTTAAAAAAAACTCCACCAATGGGCCCAAAAAAACCAATTTGGGGACCCCCAAGCAACCCACCCTTGGCCCGGGACTCCATCCCACACGGGATACGTCCTTTTTTACCATTTTTCCATTAGTGGATAAGCCAAATCTTTTTTATTTTAACTTAAATTGCTCCTTCCAAATATTTGGTTTTTTTTATGAAATTTAAATTTTGGGCTTTTTAAAAAATTTTTTTAGAAAAAGACTAAAAAAGTGGCTACTTATCACAGCAGGCTAACCTCAGGTCAAATTTAAAAGATAGAGTTTTTGGTGAGCTTTTTCACATTTTTTTGGTCCGAAGTTCCGAGTCATCACACGTTGGAATTTTCCCCTGACAAAAATTTCATTACCCTAATCACTGGTCCAGGGTGAAGTCTAGGGTCGCTCCATAAATACCAAAATTACAGGGGCTTGAAGGATGAAAAGGGCGGGAGCAAGGAAAAAGCTTCAGCCTGCTAAGGAAAAAGTCACAGAAGACAAAAAGCACAAAAAAGAGTTTTGGAAAAGCGCTGCTTCCCGCTGCGGGTTTTAGGGAAGACTTCTATTTACGGGAATTTACTGAAAGTTCACAAAGGCATTCAAAGGATTAAAGGGTTTTATCACTTCCCTAGATAATGGAAAACTACATAAATGTACGCCCGCTGTATGACAAGTGCAAAAGAATGCAAAAAAAGGTTTAACCCCTTAACTCCCAGGCCAGAAAAGTAGTATAACACCAGAACGTTTTTGTAGGATTGTATTTTGCCATCCTTGCGTATCAACAGTTTTGTTAACTTTTTTATTTTTTTTCAAAATGATGCAGTTAGATGAGGTCTCTTTTTATATCGAGGCAAGGTTGTTCTATATATGGGGGATATAGTTTAAGTTCACTTATAAATAACTGCAAGAATTTTTTTTTAATTTTCCTTTACATTTTTTTTGTATTTTTTTAAAATCTTTTTTACACCGATCCCATTTCCATTCACTTAATAACTTGTTAGATTCTTTCACAGGTTATTTACGGTCGTGTGGAATACCTAATATGATGGGGTTTTCTTTGTGTGTGTAATTTGTGCACAATATATTTTGTATCAAAATTTTGTTTTATATTATTTATTTTTGTATTATATTTTTGTTTACACTTATGTTTTTTATTTTTTTTACCTTTTGTTTTTTTTTTATCCCATGAGGGAGATCAATGATTTTACATGTGTTTAATTTTTTTTAAAATGTTCATTATATGCTAATATCTTCTAATCTGGTTGTCAGTACTGTGACAAGGTCAATGATCAGGTACACCACACCAGTGGTTGTCCTGGTCACTGGCTTAGTAACATACCGACAGCCACTGGGCTTCTGATAGGTTCCCCAGGGCCTGACTGTGCAGGGAGCCGTCCCCGGGCTCTACGGTTCATCCGGTGTCCCCAATCACCCAACAAGCATGGGAACCCTTGATTGCGCCTGCTGGTAATGCACCTGCCGCAATCAAAAGGGTTAAAGCAACCAGGGGTGCGGAGGTTCCACCGCAACCGTGCTTTTCACAGGAGATGCACGGGATCAGGGTGTGAAGTACTTGCTTCCTAGCTCCGATCCCACACAGCTGCGCCGCCGTGAGCGCACCAAACACCCAGAATTCTACAGCGACGCCCAAAAGACGACGCCTGTAGTACGAACGTCCCGCACCAGCCACATCAAAAGAACGGTCGCGGTCGTTAAGGGGTTAAAATAAAAGCACATTGTTAAACTAAAAAACAACCCCTTTATCCATTAAAAAAGAAAATTGGAATTGCCATTGCCCGCGTTATGCAAAATCCAACATTAAAATTTATTGTCATTTAACCGACACGTTGGGATGGGAGCCAGTCCGGTGTGCTTCAGCGTTGACATTCTCATCTGAAAGACTTAAAGAAAAAACATTGACATACTCTTATTTTCCCATCGTTAGTCCCCATGAGGCTTTAATTTGGTGAATGCAAGGCTTTGTTTTTATTGGTTTCCATTTTAGCGTCCAAAAACTAATAAATTTTTGGCTACAAAAAAAATACAAAGTAAGCCCTCCTGTGAACAATAACAAATATAAGAAACTGCACAAACATTTTCACAGCATAGATGTATAAGAATTAATTTTATTAACCACATTGAAATGAAAAAAATAAAATCACAAATGATAAAATACATATTGCCACAAAGTAGTAATCTAAATAGAAGTAATCCATACGGAAAGATCACAAAGTTCCTAATATAGGAGACATTCAGTGCAAAACATTCACCCACCTACAGCTAAAAGCTGGATACTTAACCCTGTGTCCCGAACAAATAGAAGTGTCCTTTATATTAAGTAGTTGCTCCTAAAGACGAGCTACAGACTTATTATAAGGATGTACTTTATTTTTCCTTGAACGAAACTTCACATTTATTGTTGAACAAAAAATCCACATGTATTAATCAAGCATAAGAAGCAAAACTGCTGAAAAGCATCAAAAATGTACTACTTCTTATTTCGGAAAACAGGATATCAAGAAAAAAAAAAAATCTAGAGTACATAGGCTGCATAAAGGCAACAATGGGCATACCATACCTGTCATGGATGTTTGCTGCGGTACCCGTCGGCTCCGGACACACTTCATGTTCTTCTACACACTTCCGTCTACTCACCTCTCCCTCCCCGCATCTTAACTCTTTCCAACTCCTCCAGCCTCGCCCTGGCAATGCGCATACCCAACCCCTACAGCGCATTATGTGCCGACTCTTTAAATTTAAAGTCCATGGTGCTCATGGCAACCTATTCACCTGGTGAACCTCCACTTTTTTTAGGCACCCTCCATCTTCCTTATCATGCCAGATCGTTGTTTGCTTCCTACATCTGTTTTGTGCTATCCTGCTTGTCTCAGTGTCTTCCTGGTGTTTTTGATCCTGCTCATGATTTTCGGACTCTTCTCCACCCACCTTCTTCCCTTACTTTCAGGCGAGTGACTCTGGTAATGTTCTGTCTGCCATGAACCTCCTGCTAGTGACCTTTACAATGCCTCATCTGCTCCCTCTCGAACCTAACTGCCCCTTGGCTGTCACTCCTGCAAGTGGCCACATGATTGGGTAGCAACCTGGAATTGTCTCCCGTAGCAAAAGTTTCACCTGCCTTGATGGCTGCGTGGTGAATACTGGTGGGCACTTAGACTCCCACTGCTCTGGCATGGTTCAAAAAGTCATCTCTCCCGTGCATCCATTGGATCCACGACCTGTGCCATGACAAAACACATGTACACACCAACATTCATTGCTTCATGTTGGGGGGATCAACACAGATGAAACATTGGGATGAATGTCCCCCAATCCCCCTCCTTGGCTCAACACAAGCCATACACAGAACTCCGAGCTTCATCTCATGGACAGCTGATATACAACTTGAAGAAGTCTACAGAAAATTTCATGTAAGTACATTATGGAACCATGTTTAAAAAAAAACAAACAATATCCAATGGACAACCCTTTATGTTTTACAGTCCAATTGATTTAAGAATTGAAAAAATTCATCCCTAATGCATTATGCCATGAAATGCACATTCCTATGTAGACACTGCTTAATAGCAGAAGAAAACCAAACCACAGGCAAGACACGCATTCAAACACAAGAACAACAAGATAGATGCAGTGAATGGGACTGACAAAGTGCGGATCCTGAAGTTTTTCTGATACTGATGTATTTTGTTTCTTTTAAAAGCGAAGCTCAGACAAGATATTACCAAGCCAAACAGACGGGGAGAGTTTCCTCTAATTCCCTTTTGATTTTGCCCTTCCTTCTCCAGGGGATGTCACAGAATGCGAGAAGATCTTCTTCTCAGAATTAAAAAGAAGAGCAGTCTGCGCCGCCGCTCGCATATAGAGAAAACTCCAATATTCTCTGGGTTTAAACAATACTTTGAAACAACAGAACTTTTGACAAACTCCCTTCACTGATTAGCCTTCACTGACAGAGGGGGAAGGGAAAAACCAGAAACTATTACATTACAATATAAATAGTCCAAAAATTGTAATCTTAGACAGTGCTGAGATATCAGTAACACAACCCTTCTATAACCATGTAGGATGGCTCATAGTAACTCTCTCTCATGTCAGTCATTGATGACAGTGTTTGTTGGAAGGGTTGAATGGCATCCCTGCTCAGGATCCTGCTTGTCATCTGAGACCTGTCCCACACCCTGGAGTCGTGTTAGAAACAGTAGATTCTCTAGCCTCTGTAAGGCATTCCCCATGGACAAGGGACAATACTGTCCGGTTATATCCGGACTAGTATTTGTCTGTTTTAGGTCCCGTCCCCAACGGCCTGCGGGGAGCCCACCCCCTTAACATTGACATGCACAATTCTGTCCCAAAAAAGGACGAATGAAATGTGCATGTTCAACCTTTTTCAGTGGGCCCACGGGTGGAAAAACCACGCAGTGGGGACTGCTGCACAGGTTTTCCATAGTGCCCCATTGTGCTTGTTTGTGGCTGGTTTTTTAGACGGTCTGCAAAACCGCAAACCGTCTGAAAAACCAGACGAAAACCCGTGCCGTGGGGACATGCCGTAAACCTCATTTGAAGTTGTCAGTCTGGTTGCAGAGTATACTGGCAAGGCCTTCTAGTTACAACACATGTATGAAAACTGTATTATGTCTAAAAACACACTTTGTAAATAGCCCATACAATCCAAACAAGCTCCCCTCTAATTTTTCCAGAGCACTATATGAAAAATGAAAGTGTCACTCTGATTGCTTTGCTTTGGGCAACAAAGTGAGTTTAGACCTATAGAGTTTCCATACATTGCCGCAATATGTCGTAGATTTTTGTTTCTTGAATTACATAGTTTCAATTAGTAAGGTTGAAAAAGACATTTGTCCATCAAGATCAACCAAGGTGAGCGAAATGTGGTTGAAGTGGAGGGAGACAAGGATTTATAAGTCCCAGTCTACCCCACTGGTGAATGCCCTGAAACCCACAAGGGCAAACCAAACTACTCAGATGGAGACCCCATCTCTTGACCCCCAGAGCCACCATCAGCCCAGATCCAGAATTTTACCATAGCTACACTACGCAATAATAACTTTAGTTCCAGTTAGGTAATCTAAGCCTTTCCTGAAACTCCTACGGTCCCCTGCTGTGACAAGCTCCTCGTGCGGTTATTTCCACAGATTCACAGTTTCTTACAGTGAAATCTATTGTCTTGTTCAGTTGTGTCAAGTTCTAGTAGACTGTTGTTTCTTGTCTAAGTTCTGTTTGGCCAAGTTTTAGAGTTTCTAGTCCTGAGAATATCTATTTAGTGTTTCTTTAGATTCTGCTGTGCACTGCTCAAGGAGTCAAGGGGTCCTAGAGCTGCTTGCTATATTAGGGTTAGTTGTAGGTTATGGACATTTTTAAGGCAAAGCTCAAGGGTCCATTTAAAAAAAAAAAAAAAAAAAAAAGGAAAACCGCTTTGGTGAATAGCTGGCAGTGCTTTATTTCAACATTTCCTCATGTTTCAACTCACACATTAAGCCTTTTTCAAGGGTCAGTTTAAGGATAGAGATTGTTGTATGGTGAGTGGAGATGGGCGAATTTCCCAAATTTTTTTGTTCACTTCGCCAAATTTCTCGAAAAAAAAATAATTTCGTTCCGAATTACTTGGGCAAATCATTTAAAAAAAACAGCTATTCCGGGTGCAAAAGGCCTGCAGTGTCGAAAACGTTTGCCATGCTTAAAAAGGGCAAGGGAGCTGGTTTGGTCTTCTACAATTTGTGTTTTAGTATGACACCACTTTACTGCCGCCGCTTTTAGAATCGCTTCACTTAAATTCCCTGGCACTTAAAGGGGGAAACGAAAAAACAAGCGGGAATGTTTCCTGAAAAAGTCAGGCAGCGACCTGGAAAAAAACAAGCTAGGGGTCAGGGGGCAACATCATGACAAGTGTGGGTGACGGCGGCAGCCATAGCAGCATGAGGTCAGAGAGTGGACAATACATTTTGGGGGTGGCAAAAAAAGGAGTATGCCACAGGGGTGGAAAAATGACACAGAGTCTAGGCACGGCAGCAGCCACAGCGTTCATGAGGTCAGGCAGTGGCACAAGACACGTGTGGAGGGACAGCAGCGCCACACACACATGAGGGCAGACAGTGGCACAATGACAGTTGTAGGGCAAGCAGCAGCCAAGCAGCAGCATGAGGTCAGCAGTGGCACAATGAGGATGTGGAGGTTCACGGACAGCCATACACGATGAGTCCCGACAGTGGACAATGTATTCTGGAGGGGGCAAAAACAGGAATAGGGCACAGAGTGGCACAATGACACATGTGGAGGTACGGGAACAGCAGAGGTCAGACGGGCACAAAGACAGGGGTGTAGGTCCCGGGATCAGCCAAAACACGAAGAGGGCAGACAGAGGACAAAGACACAGTGTGTAGGTCCAGCGCAGCCACAGCGCAGCATGAGGGCAGAAGTGGCACAATACATTCTGGAGGGGCAAAAAAAGGAGTAGGGCCCCAGAGTGGGACAATGACACTTTTGGAGGTCACGGCAGCAGCCACGCACACTGAGGGCAACAGGGCACAATCACTTTTTGGAGGGGCAAAAACGGGGTAGGCCCCAGAGTGGGGCAAGACAAGTGTGGGGGTCACGGCAGCAGCAGCATGGGTCAGACTTGGGGCAATGACAAGTGGGAGGGGACGGGAGCAGGGCCCCAAACAGCAGCAGAGGTCAGACAGTGGCACAATGACACGTGTGGAGGTACGGCAGCAGCCACA
>JAODAL010071749.1:0-15402 GCA_025379985.1 Phyllomedusa bahiana
TGTCCCTTTTGATTGCTGTTTCTTTACAAAAAAATCACCTGTTCTGACTGCCGTTCGGGCTGGGGGCAGTCCTTTGCCCAAAAGGTAGGGCAAAACTGTGTTTTTGGCCACGTTTCTGTTAAAACCTGTGCTGTTCTTTACACGGGTTCCCCAAAAATTTCTTTTGCCCCTCTTTAGTTTGTGCATAGCTGCAGACAATCTAGACTGTTGATGGACAGGTTGCTTGGCCACTCATTTCCCTTGTGTAAGCAACCAGCAGGAAAGATAGTGGATGGAAGGTATGTCCCTAATTTTATCTGCAAATGGTAAGGAATTCCAACGCCAACTTTTTGGTTTATATCTTTTTTGTGAACTGTAGCCCCTGGGTAAGGCTGCTGCTTCCTCCTAACCGCCCACACCAATGAGGAACTATGCAAGCCCCGGTGAGGCCCAAATCCAACCAGCAAGAAACCAACCGTCTGTTGTGGAACAGATTGCAGACTTAGATCAATTTTTCTCCCAAGGGGGGAAGGAGGGTCGGGGGGGGGGCACAAAAAAAAGGCATACAGGCGCCTTGCAGAAGATGACCCGGAAATACGTGGAGCTTTTGGCGGTGTTGAGAGGCGGCGAAAGAGAGAAACCCCCCGGGGTGCCGTCTGGAGGGAAGTTCTGGCCCCAATTTTATGGGAGCCGCAAAAGGGGCCTTTTGCCCTCACTCCCGACAACCCAAAAGGACTATGACCCTCGGGGGCAAATTAGGCCGGGCTGGGAAAAGTCACCCAGCGGTGGGGGCTCGCAAGCCCAGATTGGGGGTTTGAAAAGCAAACCGCCCCCTCCCAGTTTTTTGACCTTCTCACTTGTGGCAAGTGGCTGAAACCGGAGGTGCTGATCCCCCGCCATCGTAGCCCGACGTCATGGCCGCACGCAAGTGGATCCAGGGGAAAGCTGCATGTTGGGTTGCCCAGGGAGGCCCCCAGAGGCGGGACCGTGATTGCCCTGTGGAGCGGACACCACTACAATCCTATTGGGGCCAAGCGTCAAAGTTTTCCCCGCCACGACCGGGGGAACCGTGCCCGGAGACAGGTCGGGGTGGTCCACCCGAAGGAGGGTTGGGGGGCCCAGAGAAGGTCTTTCACCCCTTAAAAACCCCGGTGATCGAGCAAAGTGCCTGTTGGAAGTCCCAAAAAATTTGGGGGCATATTCAGCCACTGTCCCCAGAAAGGGGGAGCCATGGAGTGTGGTGCCCCCCGTCGCCTCTCAATGTTTGCTCACCTGCCGTATGCTTTGCCCCTCCCAACCCGGGCCCCTCAGGAATGTCTGCCCGGGGGAATGGGGTCATGTGGGGCCCCTGTTGAATCTGGCACCCCTAGTTACCCCTTGCGAGCTGCCACCCGATTTTGCTGTAAGTCATTATTTCGTAGGGGGTTGTAGAGAAAAGGGGGGGAAAATTTGGAACAACTGTTGGTGCCTTCCCTTTATAGGAGGAGGGTACGGATATGGTCACAGTCATTTTGGGGGGGGCATTTTGGGGGGAGAAAACGCAAGAGGGGGGTATTTAAAGGGTTTTTTTAGGGCCCGGGGGTCATCAAAGTTTGCCAAATTTTGAAGCCCCTGCCCCCGTGCCAACTAACGCTCCTATGTCCTTTTTCAGGAGTCCGTTATTTTTCCCCTCCCCATTATCAAAAGTCCCATTCGAACGAATCGCTTGGATCTCAGGCCTTTAGCAAGTCGGCCCCGGGGCCACCATACATTCAGTCATACAATTACCACATATAAAGGGGCCCATTCCCCTAAGAAATATGCCCTAAAAGTGTTTTGCCGAGATTGATGCAGGTTTCTTGAACGGGTTTCCCAAAAGGAAATCCTAACAGCCCCAGGGACCCCCTTAGTCTGGGTAATGAAGGACCTGTGCAGACTACTGACATTAAACAACTAAAACTGGGTATATCATCCCCAAAGGGGAGGGTTTAGCGAGAGATTTAATAAAACCCTAAAGGGATGTAAGAAGGTGGAGAAAAGGAGGGGAGGGACGGGTTTGTCTGCTCCATCCTTCTTTCCCCACAAGAGGTTCCTAAATCTTCCAGGGGGTTTTCCCCTTTTGAATTGTTGTATGGGAGACACCCAGGGTATGCGGAATGCCAAAGGACATGGAGGTGAGGCACCCCCAAAAGTTTTAGAAACGTCCCCAATGCAGGATCCCCTGGGGCCGGGAAATGCCCTTGTAAGGGGCCCTGCAGAGGGGCAAGGAGTCACAGAGCCGGTTACAATAGGGCCCGGGGTTAGGCATTTAACCCGGGGGGCCCGCGTTTTGGGTCCTGGTTCCCACAGTCGAGATTAAATTTTCTGGCAAAAGGCAGGGACCGTATGAAGTGGTGAGAGAGTTTGGAAGGTAAAATTTTAAAAACTCAGGGCCCGGGAAAGAAAACCTTTTTAAAATATACCCCATAAATTTTAATAAAGCCCTCAAGAGAGAGAGGCCCCGGGAGTTCTCGACAGCCCAATTGGAAGCACAGTCGATTTAGGAAAAATTGTCATGGGGGCCCCGTCCAAACCTAAGGACAGGAGACCTGGGGGAACCCAAAAAACTTTACTACCTTTCCCGGCACTAAAAATTTGGGACGCATGAAAAATGACAGACCCTGGGGGAAAAGTTCATGTCAAAACCCCCCGAATCCCCGAAGTGAGACAGGTGGTCTCTGAGGAAGAAGGGCCCGTTCCCCTGGGCGTCATTAAAGTCAAAAGGGGGGGTCTACCCCATTTTGTTGGGCCTAAGCCAAATGGGGCTTGGCGCTTCTGCAACGATTTCCCCCCGACCAATGAGGTACTAAGTGGGTTCCGATCCGGCCCCGGTGGTGAACTGATTGAAACTGGGGTCAGCCAGGTACATAACAACACTGGCCTTACAAAGGTTACTGGGGATTCCCCGTCAGAAAGGGCCCAAAAAAAACGCCTTCCCACTCCAATGGGCTTTCCCCACCGGATGCCTTTTGGGGTTTCAGGGGGGCCCAGAAAATTTCAGAGGGCAATGGATAAAATTCTAAAACCCCCAACCGGTAGCATCGCCTTCAAATATTGTCATTTTCTACGGGCTGGGGGGTCCCCTTACAAGGTACAGGGATTCAATCACTCAGGGGAAACAGGGTTTACGTAACCCCAAAAAGCGCCCTTGGGTGGAAAAAGCCCGATATTGGGGGAATTTGGGGGAGGGCCAATAAGACCCCAAATAATAAAGAGGGCAATTTAGAGGTGGGCCACAACCCTTACAAAAAAGCAGGGGAACGTTTTCCCGGGGATTGTCGGCTACAAAAGAGGTTTGTGCCGAACTTCGCTTTAGTTGGGGAGCCCCTACCGATAACAAAAAGGGGGGAAGGCAGTGATGGTGAAAAGGTCTGAGGGGGCAAGAAATCTTTAGGCCCCGAAAAAAACCCCCTGTACCAGCCAGTATTAGTCACCCGACTTCACAAGGGTTTGTTTTTCCAGACAGACCCTCAGAGGGGGGGTTTTGGTGCAGTCATGTAAGGAGTTTAATGGTGAGGAGCACCCCCTTTAAAAAATTTTTATAGGGAAACCCCGTCCTTGAAAGAAAAATTCCTAGTAGAAAGGGGGGGTGTCTGGCGATAAAGGGGCTTTAGAGTCCTTCGGTTTATCTGGGAGGTAGAAAATTTTGGTGACAGATATGCCCCCTTACAGTGGGGTCCCAAAAAAAGGGAAAAAAAGCCAGAGTACAAGATGGTTCCCGGCACTGCAAATTTCAAATTTGTGGTAAACAAGGGGGGGGAAACCATTTTAAAAAGCTGACGCCTTGTCAAGGCCCCCTGTTGGTCATTCAAGTGCCCACCCCCCCTTGGCAGGGGGGGGGTGTGAACAACCAGCGGGAAAAGTGTGGAGGGAAAGGTAGTCCCTTATTATGCTGCAAATGGAAAAGGAATTTCGGGGATGTCGGGGAGGCCACCAGTAGGACCCCCGGGTTTTCCACAACCAGAATGGCACAAGAAAATGCATGTGGGGCCCACCGGGAACCCGGATCTTGGTGGGGGAAAACAAGTAGAGATGGGTAACCCAAAAAGGGTTTACGTAGCGTGTTATTTTACATAGCTGCTGTGCCTTTTTTGGGTTTTTCTGAACGGCGTACGGGGGGGAGGCCCGTTCACCCCTCCGGTCCGGGCTTTACTGGTATCCTACCCTTTTTAAAGCCGTGCAGGAAGAGACCAGGTGAGAGATTTAACCTGATGCTAAAAAAGGGTTTTTGGGAACTCTGGTCTCCAAAAGGGGTGCGACAGGAGAGAGGAGTCGCTACCCCCCCAAAACAACCTGGGGGTCTCCTAAAAAGGGAAGTCACCCCCCAAGGTGGAGTACAGTTGATTTATTTTTTGTTTGCGGACTTTACTTTGATTTGCTGCGTTTTTAAAAAGGTGAAGAAGCCTGGCCTTTAAACTTTGGGTTTTATTACTGCGTTTGTTTTCCCGGTAAAAAAATAAACCCCAATTTTTTGTTGCAACCACCCCTTTCCCTGCCTCTGTGCCGCAGCCCCCCACACTTGTTTCTGATTCTTTTTTTTTTGGGTCTATGGTCAACCCAACCAACTCGGGACTGGGACTCTAACATCCCTTGAAGGACTATTTTTTTGTTTTAAAACCTCCCTTGATAGCCCTCCTTGAAACTTGACGATATTTATATTCTTTTTGGGACTGCTTGTTGTCTGTCTCATTCATATTTTTGGGTCCCCTTTTGCCCGCTGTTTGTGTACCTGTTGCTATCTCGTTTTTTACCCATTTTTTGCCTGACTACCTTGATTGTTCTGTCCCGTCTTATCCCGTTTTGTGGTCACTTTGATTAGGAAAAGCGTCCACCAGTTGTTGCCGCCTTAGGGCGGACCGCAAGTAGGCAATGACAGCTTCAGGGGGCCTAGCGCTAGGGTTCACTGTCTATTCGTCCCTGACAAGATTCTTTGGTCTCTCACATCATCATTTCTGAACCCTGGATTGCCAACTTCTGCCCCTGCACCATGTACACAGCTTTGTCATATCTCCTCTACTGAGTCCTAAGCTGGTTGACTTATATAAATGTATCCGTCTTTGTTTTATATTCTGAAACCCCTGATTATTCTTTTACATAGGCAACATAGGGGTTTTCCCTTATCCTTTCAATGTCCTCAATGGAATGGTTGCCCTAAAAAGTATTTAAAACCCCTTTTTCCCTTTTTTAGCATATAAAAATTTAATTTCTTCACACACTTTCTGTACAGCAATACTTTTTTTCCAACACTTTTTTAGAGTACTCTAATTAGAGACAATTAATATTACGTCCCAAACACCTGCTACGTTTCGGGGGTCGCCCCCCCCCCCCCCCCCCCTTGTCAAAGGGGTTGACAAAAGGGGGGTACCCCAAAGTAGCAGTGCTAGCAGAAGGAGTGTGATGGAGACCGCACGTTAGAACTGAAAGGACCTCAGGTATGAAAGCCGATCAAGACATTAATTGGAAAAAATTTCTTTTTTACCCAAAGATTACTCTAATATAAGTGTTGGAAAAAATTTTTGCGTACAGAAAGTGTGTGCAAATGAAATTTTAAAAATTTATGCTAAAAAAGAAGGTATTAAATTTTGTTTGGCAACATTCCTAAGCGGGTTTACTCAGCTACTCAAAGCTTGCATATTTATTAAAAACGTAGGACTAAATGGTTTCTTTATCCAAGATTCATCCCATTCTAGTTCATGGTTTTAATTAAACATAGTTATAAAATAGTGTCTGTTTTACCCGTTAAATAGAGAGGGCATGTGGGGGACAGCCCTTTTATTTAATGATTGCAAGAGTACCCGGGGGACCCCCCGCAACCAAAAATTTTATGGCCATCCCATGGTAGGAAAAACCCCATAGAATCCAAAATACCCCTTCAATATAACTTTTTTTTGTAACAAAAAAATAAAAAGCCCCCACAAAGTCACACTCAAACCCCCAAAAATTATATTGCCTAACCAAAAAATGGGGTGTGCCCCCATAAGGGGCGACCCACCCCGGAACCTAACTAAATGCCCGGAAGCCCCTAATATGCAACAAGTATATACAGTGAAACCCCCCCAACAAAAAACGCCTAAACTAACAGGAAAAAAAAGGCAAAAAATGGTAAAAATGCCTAATCCAAAAAATACCGGTGTCCCGGCCCCGCCGCTCCCCCCCGGGGCCCGCGGGCGATCCGTGGCCCCCTCCCCCGGGGCCCACCGGGGCGGTGCCCCCGCTGGCCGCGGGGGCTACCGGGGGCTGCGTCTGCCCTGGGTTACCTGACCGGCCCCCTGTGCCGTCCGCGCCCCCTTTCCGCCGAGGCCGCGTGCCGTTCCTAAGGCGCGCGGCGCTCTTTCCCGGGGGTTTAAAGCCAGCCCCTGATTATTTGGTAATTCCCGGCCTTCCCCCTACTTAAGGTTTCTCCCACAATCACCCTTGCTGGATCTATGTTGCCCCCGTTTGCCCTTAGAGTAATGCGTTCCAAAAGCATACTCTCGGGCCTTACCGTGTACTGACCCCTCGCTACGTTTCTCCAACTCCCGATCCTCTGCCGCCTGCAAGGACCTTCCTGCATGTCTTCGACCACGTACAACCTCTTTTTTGCCGACTGTACCCTGTCACTTCTGCCTGCCCACGACTACGACTCTCGGACTTCGTTTCTGTACCACGCTGCTCCTCGGCTTGCCTCCGCAGCAAGTTTTCACGTCAGGGGGGACGAACCTGGTAGGCCCTTCACGCCGCTGCAAGTCCATCACCGCTTTGCAGGGCGGGCTTTGGTGAAAACGTGGGGCTATGAGTGACTTCCGTTCCTGGGTGGGATTCGCTGATCATCGCTTCGCGTGTGGTCGGCCGGATACACTACCCCAGCCTGTTTCAGTTAGATCCAGTCCTTGGATCCCGCCACACGGTGCCTATGACAAAAGATCGCGGATCTTACGACGATTGTTTGCCCGAGCAATCCGCAACATATTCGCACAACAGGTCAGAGTGGGCCAGGCTCCGCCTTGCTGCGTCAGCTCCTGCATCCAGCCAGCAGTTCTCCGCCTCGTTCGTGGTCCTTCTTCTCTGCAGTTTCCGTTGGCACCGTGGGACCAGCTTCGGCTACTTACCCTCCAGCTTTTGACGGGTGATCCAAGCTCTGCCGGGGGGTTTTCCATTCCTCAGTGCTCAAATGCACGTGGAGTTGTTGATGGCCAGATCAGTTTCCCTCGGAGAGGTCCCAAAAGTGGATTTTGTGGTGAGTTACTTCCGGGAGGCTCTGGCTTGGGCCCCCCCTCTGGGACAGGTAGACACTGTGAGCTGCGGGACATACAGGTCCTTCTCCTGGAATTCCGCACCGGCTATCGAGGTGCGGCGCTTGCTTCCACTCCGCCGAGACCGCCCTCTTGAGCCTCGGTCAGGGCGAGTCCTTTGTGGGTGGACTCATGCGGTTCTATCCCGTACCCTGGCTTCGGAGCTCGCATGGAACAATGCGCCCTTCTGGCTACCTTTCCAATAAGGGTCTGTCCAGAGGGTAAAAGCGCTTTTGCAGCAAGAGACCTCCCCCGTCCTCCTGCCGAGTTTATTCTTCTTGCGCCCGCATCGATATAAGGTTCGCTGAGGGCGATGGAGGAGCTTCGCAAGAAATGAGAGGCTGCTGTTCGTCGGCGGTTTCACCTGGATCCTGGGTTCCAGCATTCTCAATCACCGCCTCATAACCGCAGAGTCGGATACGATGCATGTGGACCGGGCCCTCTTAACAGAGCAAGAACTGAACCGTCGTCGTACAGGATAAGTATGCCTCTATTGCGCCAGCGCCGGCCCCTTCCGCAGATGTTGTCCCTTTGTCCTCTGCCTGGGAGAAAACAGCTTCTCACCTAGGATTTTGCCGTGGGAGAGGCGTGGTCTAGGTGCCGTTTCTTCACCTCTCTACACGTTTGATGTTGCCTGTGGAGGTGAATTTGATGATGGTCCTGCGTTCGGAGTTCTGCCTTCCTGGATTCGGGGTCTGCCGGGAACTGATCTTTATGCATCACTGGTATTCCGTGGGGGGGGGTACCGCATACCTGTAGTCCGGCTGGTGAAGCGGAGGCTTTTCTCCTCGGTTCAGTGGGGAAGCTCCCTACTGATCCCATCCAAGTATTTTAACCCGCCTGGTGACTCTCATGTGGGGGCTCTACTTAAAGAGAAGATTAGGTTCCACGTCTGTAAGTGCTTCCTTGGCGTTCCTCTTGGGGCTCCTGCTGCTAGTCACGCCCCCTGTACGTTTCGATTGGTTGACCGGCGAAGTCCTGCGTCTGGGGTCCGGAACATGCCAGATCCGATGCTTGGATGGTACCACGCCGGTGCATACCACTTCCCTCCGCCCCCGCCTGTCAAGCGTTGCAGGCTTTTGCGGGCCCCGAGTAGGTAAGAGTACAGCTAAAGTACAAGGATTTTGGCGACTGTTGTTCTCCGAGAAAAAGGTGAGATAAAGCTACCACTCTCATAGTCCAATATGACTGTCCATAGACCTCCTTCGGACAAATAGTCCTCCCGGGGTCGGGTCTACCCTCTGTCTGTGGCCCGTGGGGACTCTGGGCTGTCGGCTTACATACAGGAGAATTTGGGACCTAAAGGGATTCATACGCAAGTCCTCCCGCCCGCCGGGGCTGGCTTTTTTTTCGTCAGAAAAATGAGGGTCTCTTCGGCGTGTATTGCGTTACGGGGGCAAACAAGATCACGGTGAAGAACCGCTTACCCTTTCCACTGATATCGGAGCTCTTTGCTTCGTCTTGTGGAGCCATGGTTGGTTTTCTAAAATTGGACCTGCGCGGTTAGCCTTTAACCTCGTCAGAATTCGTGAGGGGGACGTGTGAAAAACAGCTGCAACACCGGGACGGCCATTTCGAGTATCTCGTAATGCCTTGGGCTATGCATACGCAATCAGCCGGTTATTCCAGGGATTTCGTCCAATGCCGGTATTCAGTGGGACTTGCTGTACACCTGCGTCATAGTTGTACCTGGGACGATATTCTGATTTTTCTCTCCTGACGACACGACTTCATGGGTACAAGTACGACCAGGTCCTGCGGACGCCTGCGGAACAATCGACTGTATGCCAAGCTGGAGAATGACCGTTCCACCAGCCAGCCAGCCTTCCTTTCCGGGCTGGTACATAGTCTCCGACCGTGGTCTGCAGATGGACCAGCTATGCTGTCCCGCGATCAGGCAGTGGCTCGCACTGTGGTCTTTCGGGCGATCATCGCTTTCCTGTGGTTCGCCAACTATTTCCGGCTGTTATTTCCCCTCTTCCTCCCATCGTGGCCCTCACCCGGAAGAATGAACACGAGATGTTGTCCCCTCAGCTGAGGAGCATTCTCTCAACTGAAATCGGCGTTTTATTCTTTCGGCTACTATCCTGGTTCGTCCTGATCCGGATAGGCCCGTTACCCTGAAGTGGATGATCTTCCGTGGGAGCAGGGGAGGGTCTGCTCCAGAAGGGCCCCTAAAGGCAAGACTGTTTCTTGCGGTTTCTTTCCAGGGGACCTTTTTCTCTCCGGCTGAACGCCAACTTACACATAGGAGATCGAGAATGCTGGCCATCAAAAATGGCCACAGAGGAGTGGGGGACATTTGTATGTCGGGGGGGCCCGTCACCTCATTCGACGTCTGCACGGTCCACATATGTATTCTTCTGTAACTCCAAGACGGCCCAGCGCTGATATCCTCGCCAGGCCAGGTTGGTTCTCTATTTTCTCTCTCGCTTTAAATTCAGGATTACTCTTGTCGGCCAGCGAGGAAGGCAGTAGAAACGACATGGCTGATGCCCCTCTCCCGAGCCTCTGACGTCACTGGAGAAGAACCTGTGTACAAGCACTCATTGGCTCCCGAACGGCTGATCTCTGGCGCAGGTGGACCTTCGGAGGGTACACCAGGCAAGTCCTACTGTTTCGTCCTGCGCTCGACGGAGGGAATTTGGAGATGGGGATTGTTTCTTCTGGCTGGTCACCCCGGCATACGAAAGTCCCTCGGCCCTCTTCTCACGGCGCTACTGGTGGCCGACCCTGCCCCAGGTAGTCCAAGACTTTGTTCTAGCCTGTGCACACATGTTGCCCGGATACAAGCGTTCCTCGCCATAGGCCCTCGGGCCTCTTAGTTACTCTGCTCCCAGAGTCCCCATGGGCCACACATCCGGCATTGGCTTCATTACGGCCTTACGGCCCTCTTCAGGGAATTCTGTCATCTGGGTGGTCTCAGGATTAGATTCTCTATAAGGTCCCTCTTCGGCCTCTCCCGGGTCTTCCTCGGCTTCTCAACTGGCGGGAAACATTTTTTCCACCATATTTTTCGTCCTGCTGGATTACCTCACATATCGTGTCATGATCAGGGTTTGTCAATTTGTCTCCATAATTTTGGTGGGCCTGTTGTTCTCGATTAAATGTTAATTTGGGACTTGCTTATGCTAACCATCCCAGCCGAGGAGGACAAGTGGAGAGGGTGAATAAGATATTGGGCGAATACCTGCCGCCATTTCGCGTACCGGCGGCAGGAAACTGGGACCGAGCTGCTTCGTGCGGGCTGAATTCTCGTACAACACGGGACTCGGATTCTACAGGCGTTTCTCCATTCTGGTGGTCTACGGTCGTCACCCTCGCCCGCCCTCCCCTTGGCTATGACTTCGAGGTTCACGCGGCGATGTGGGACAACCAAGTACTGACATTAAGACCATTTGGCGAGGAGACCGACTTGCCTTAACCCGGGCCTCTACCCGCTTGAAGAAGGCCGACAAAGAGAAGGAGGCGCCGCCCTCGTTCAGCCAGGAGATTAAGGTGTGACTCTCTTGCCAGACACGGTGACGCCTAAGGTCCCCAGCTACAAATTGGGTCCACGTTTTATGGGGCCTTTTAGAGTGCTCCGTCAGATAAATTCCCAGTGGTGCTCATCGCTCTGCCTCTACCCCCTTCTTAGGATTCCGATGCCTTCCACTCTCCTCCATAAGCCTCTAGGGTCATGAATAACCGATTCTCCCTGAGGAGCGTCGCTCCATCTCCTGTTGCTGGAATCTCTGATGTCTTTGTAGTGAGGACATTTAGACATGAAGATGTCAGGGGTAGGCGATTTTTTCTTGTTGATTGGAGGGGCTTCGGCCCCGAAGAAGAGGTCCTGGGAATCCGGAATCCACTATCTGAACCCGGGTCTTTCCGTAAGTTCTTCAGCCTAAAAGACGGGGGGAGACCTGAAGGGGGGGTACTTGTCACGGCTGCGCCGCCTCCAAGGGCCCCGAGGGCGCATCGTGGTCCCCCTCCGGTGCCCACGGGGCCGGGTGCCAGCCGTGGCCGGACGGACTAGCTGGGGGGGTGAGTCGCCGTGGGACTTACCTGTCCGTCGCTCCTGTGCCGTCCGCGGCCCTCTGCCTGCCGAGGCGCGGTGCCGTGTCCTAAGGCGCAGCGCGCGCGCTCGTTCCGGGGATTTTAAAGGCCAGCGCCCTGATTATTGGCTATTGCTGGCGCTTCCCCCTATTAAGGGTTAGTCCCACAATCACTCCTTGCTGGTTCTATGGTGCCCCGTGGCCCTAGAGAAAAGCGTTCCAAAAAAGATACTCTCGATTACCGTATGTACCAGACCCCTCGCTACGTTTCCTCAACTCCGTACCTCTGCCGCCTGCCCGTCCTTCCTGATCTGTCTACGACCACGAAACCTCTGCCGCCATGCCCGGACTTCTGCGATGCCACGACTACGACTCTCGTACTACGTTTCTGTACCTCGCTGGCACCTCGGCTGCCTCCGCAAGCCTAGTAACGTCAGCCAGGTGGGGACGACCATGGTAGCCTCACGCCGCAGCAAGTCCATCCCCGCTTTGCGGCGGGGAGGGCTCTGGTGAAAACCGGGGGCTACTTAGACTTCCGTTCCCCTGGCGTGGCTTAGCTATCATACGCATGGGTGGTCGGAGATCCCTCTGACCCATGCCGATTACATAACGTGTCATACAAACACAGATGATATTGACATTAGGAGGTCAATAATACTGATATGAATATAATTTTCAAAGATATCAGTTCCAATAGACATAGAGTAATATGCACATTATTGGGCATAGGGTAGTATATAGGACATAAGGTAATATATGATGCAGAAAAGAGTTCCGTAGGTGTTTACCCATTTATTACTTGGGTTTTATCTGAGTTCATTTAAGTACCATACAATTCCTTGAAAAACAGTCCATAGAAAGATATAAGGAATATAAAATAGGAGAAGCTTATGTCCCTTGAAACACATTGGCCAAGGGAGCAGGTACAGTGGTAATATTAATAGTGCCCACCGCGGTAAGTGTGCTGCCTGATGCAGAGTCTGGGCAGATTATCCTATACTGATGGATTGGACATCAATATTACAGTCTTAAAAAAATACCTCAATAATTTATTATAAATCAGGAAATGTATGTTATATCTGTAAACTCTGAACAGGTTTAGTTTGGAAAATTACTGTACTATTGCTTACTTTCTTTTACTAAATGTAACACATTGATGATATTGTGTACCAGCAATTTATCATTGGATAAAAATATCAGATCATAAATTAGGAACTGGTTACTATTTTTTTAGCACAACAATTTGTACATGTTTATTATTGTATAATGCTAGGTTTTGTATGCTAGGCTTAACCCATATGGTAGAATCACAAGATGGGGTGAAAACCAAATAAATAAACCATTTGCTTTTTGTGCAATGTCATTCAAAGAAAATGTTTCATCTTTAGGCACTAAGTGTAAATGACCAGCTCTCCACTCGTAACGGTGGTTATTTGGGACTTGCATGGCTATTGCAAGATCATAAAAACTGGTTTAGAGCAAGCCCTAGCAAGCAATTTTTCAAGGTCCTTAATTTATCTGATATGCAGGTCGCCTGACCAATGCAATGTCGAATACAGGGAATTTCTCTCACCTGGAGCATGTATTGACCTTGATTTTCTTTACATTGATTTTCTCTTTCTGTAAGCTTTTTTTTTTATAACATGGAGATATACAGATGAGATTTATTTCCATGTAGCACCTCAGACATTTTATTGTTTTCAAAGCATTTGGAAAACTTTGCTGTCAAAAAATACTATATCTACTACAACTGTTAAAAGTAAAGCCTCTGAACCTTGTCATAGATACATTTAGATTACAGGACACAACTTTCCTGCCACTGCTTATTTTCACTCTTGTTGGGGTCTAGGATAAGATTAGAAAGACTGTCCAAAGTAAAGAGAAGTTTTTGTCTGCTTACTGCCTGTTACAAAATGTTCCAAAATTCTTTAACCAATATGTACTTCTGAGTATTATTGTGGGAGGACAAGTACAGGGAATATAGTAAATACAGGTTATCACCTTTTTATTGCTGAAGTCATAAGCAAAAAAGTGCACTAACTAGTACATGTCATAAGACTAAAAGTGAAGTACCATGCTAGGTCTTATGATCACAAAAAGACCATTTTCTGAACTGGTTTGCCGTTGATAATTATAACTAAAATGTATGTTTTTAAGTGAAAAATCTTTAAAAGACAACAATTATAACAAAAAAGAAATATTACAAATATTTCGGATTAAACCATTGTAGTAATAATTTAACGTTTGTTACATCTGTACTCCTGTAATTGTGTGTGATGAAGATGGTTTTCAAGAAATAAGTTTACATAGTCTTTTTTTTACTCTTATCTTTTATCAAAGGGGTTGTCTCATTCAGCTTTTTCACTGAGCCACAGACAGTTTCAGAAACACATTTATTTTCTGGTCAGACTGTGGGTGGTTGTACAGCAGTGATAGACATATCAGCTCTGCTATAAGACTGGAGTTAAGACTTAGTAGGGAGTGACTCATCATGGTTGGATGGCAGCTTGTGAAACAATGAGAGATAAGAGGGAGCAGAGAGAGGGGGTTGGTAACCAAGAGAATCTTAAATACAGTAGCAGGAGATAAAATCTGCTTCATCTGAACAAAGAAAAATCAAAATAGCAATATGTTATAGACTGTATGGCCTTAAAGGGGTTTTGCCACAGAGTAAAATTGACGTGGGAAGTTTGTAAGTTAAATAATAAACATTTTCACCATTCATCATTATTAAAAATTCTGGACCGTTTTTGTTTTATCTGCTAATTTAGTGATCCATTTTTTACAGCTCATCTCCAGGGGATATGACCAGGGCTGTGAGCTCCTCAGTCCTGGTCGCATATGCTCAGACATCACCTCTCCTCTCAGGCAGCTACTGAGTGTTAAGTGTTAAAACCCCAGGTGCTGTCATTCTACTCCTGTCCTCTGTACTCCTTAGTAATGAATTAAACAGTGTAAATAAAAAAAAAGAAACCTCAATCAGGTAGGTGCATAAATAAAGGGAAATAAAATCCACAGGTTTGGTTACTGCAGGGATTTGAACCGAGGACCATTGTGCCTGGAGGCAAAAGTTTTACCTCTGTGCTACAATGTAGCTACTTACAGCTCTATACATAAACAGACCTTTTTTGACTAAAGAGAGGAAAGGCCTGGTGATGTCATCCTGCTGGGTCACATGATATGCAATTCAAACAAATCACACACACCCCCTTCAGAGCACACAGAGCTGAAGAGCTGTATGCACGAGGTATGAAATGAGATTGTGGCAAAACCACTTCTTGTTGGTTCTGTGGTCAGGGATCTGATCAGACACATGTGTAATGGCAGCTAACACCTCGTGTAATAAAGTGTCTGAAGACATCCTCTGAGTGTGATCCATCATAAGCAACAACTATCAGAACAGTATTTGGCAAAAGTCTTCATTTACCTTTCCCTATATGTTAAAAGTTAATAATTTTGGTGAGAAAACCCCTTTAAGTATACAGTTACTTCTTCCATGGATGTAGAACTTACTAGGCCATAAGACCACAGCCCATATAACATGTCTCTCAACTCTGCAGAAGTAATCTTTCACATCTATTCCTTTCTGAACAACTTTCTTAGCTGGCTATTTCCCAGTCACCTGCCTAATGACAAACATTTATGTTCCCTTGCCCTGGGTTCTCCTTTCCATGATGATGGTGTCTCTCACCTTCTGACAGGCCTCTTCCTCACTTACTTTCTCCACTAGTTGATCAAGCTGGGTAAACCTTCCCTCAGCCAATCAGGCATTGCCAGGACAATGGGTAGGCAGAGATAGGAGAAGAAACTCTGAACAGGTGAGCGGGGAACAGACGTATGCATATTGAATTATATAAGACCATTTCTGTTTCACCCCGGATAATAAGGATTCATGCATATATAGAATGGAATTGTTATTACTGAATAATTTAATACAAATAATGGATATATCACACTAAAGGCATAGCATATAATTAGAGATGGGCGAATTGATTCTAACGAAGTGGACTTCGTTTAGAATTTCAAGAAAACTTCGGTTCTGAACGAAGTCGAAGTTTGGGGTACTTCGGGTGAACGAAAATGCTTTTATTGATAAA
>JAODAL010071750.1:0-15402 GCA_025379985.1 Phyllomedusa bahiana
GAAAACACTCAACATTTTTGAACAGACAATCTCGGATATACGCTGAGAAACGTGCACTCAACTTCTTTGGTAAACCCAAAAGGCGGGGCCCTTTTTCCGAGTGAACCTTTTTCTTGTTAAACTGCTGCATGGTTTTGGGCCACCGTGCTGCAGCTCAATTTCAGTTTGGGGTTGGAAAATCTTTTTAAAACCGGGCCATTTTTTAGTAAACAATTTTTTTTTTTTTTTTCAGATCCATTTTGAATGTCTATGACCAGTATAAGAATTTGAGAGCGAGAATACCAAATTTAACACCTAACTCCCCATTACACCCGAGACCCTGTAACACAAAGGGGATGGGTTCACACGGTTAAATTTTGGGGGGTGAAATATGCCCCGAAATACGGCGTGGGAGGGGGGGCGGGGCGGGAGCGGGGAGGAGCGGGGGCCGGCGCTTCGCCGGCCCCTAGAAAATCACTGCAAGCGGCGCGTAACCCCGCTAGAAAGGACATGTAAATTTCTCCCCCCCCGGGGGGGCGGCTTCACAGGCGGGGAGAGGAGACGTAATCCATAGTTCTCTATGAAACTTGAATTACCGTAATGAAGGGCCCTTTTCGGCCCAAATTGGGCGCACTTTGGCTCGTAATTACGGACCGAAATACTCCCATTTTAAGCCGTGTGAACATCCCTAACAATCATGACCTGTGAAGTAAAATGAGGGTTACTCACTTTTGGCCACATTTAGCATTATAGCGTGTATTGAGTTATTTTTAAGCCCAGACAAGCTTACATTCCTACATTTACGTATTCGTGTCGTCCCATAAAAAATACACTATTTTCAAGGGCGAGGTTTTTATTACTTTTGGGGGATACTGAATTTCCCCGTAAAGGAATCACACACATATATAATAAATATATATATATATATATAAATATATATATATTTAAAATATAAATAATATATATATATATAAAATTAGTTTATTATAATATAATTATATATATATATAAATAAATAAATTGTAGATTTTTTTTAAATTCGGCTTCTGTATATGATTATGGGGGGCACCTTTGGGCCTAGCTGCTTTTAACAGCATTTAGAAAAGTCTTTTAAACCTTCATGACATTGTACATATTGCTTAACAGGGCAGACCCACGACTCTAAGGCAAGTTTTTTAGACATGTTCTGGGCCTGGGGGAAAAATAATGAGCAGGAGGGGAGAGGGGAGCTGGACATCTTTCCCATTGTGAAATTGGGTCCTGGTTATCTATACATATTGGTTCCCCTTTTCAGGTAATCCTGCCTTGGGTGATAAAGAGGGGAAATACTGAAAAGTTTTCTACAGAACAGAAAATGTCAGACTATTATTAGGCCTAGTGGCCAAATTCTTACAAAAATCTGTTTAACATAAAAATATCAGTTACACAATAAATAATTTTCTAATGACACATTCCTTTTAATACCGGGGAATGTAGACTCCTAACTTCTATTTCTGTTTAAGTGTTTAATATAAAAACAGGAATTAAACAATAGGTTATTTCTTTTTTTTTTTTTATAACATATACCTTTAAATACAATGGTCATATCTATCTATCTATCGTCATGGCTGGGACAGGTACTCATTGTGTGATCACAGCAAATATGTCACCGGACTTCACTGAGGGCTAAATCATCAACATGATCTAGAAGCTGTTCCTCATCTAGATAACCCTCCTCCTCCTCAGTTAAGACAGTTAAACATTTATCTGTCTTATCAGGCAGGATAAGAGACCTTGTGTCATACTCCAGATGAGACACAATGAGAGGGCAAAGGTTGCCGAGCCGGAAACCACGATGGGTAGTGAACATTTACATGTTCTCCAAGCCACTTCTATCTCCGGCATCTTCGGGATGAGTAGGACATGTTCTTGGGAGTGTTGTTTGTATGTCCGTTCAGCAACACCACTGGCGATTCATGAACTGGATCTTTCATCTAATTGCTGACCATTCACTTAAGATAGGGTCGGCCAAACGCTCAAGAAGCTTGTTGAAACAACCAAGAAAAGCTAGGTTGGAACATGCCCTGATATAGTAATGTCCACCAAACATTCTACTAAACCCCCATCTCTGTACCGCTCCTGGTGACTTCCTGCCCTTATGTTGTGGCCACTCCACGGCCAGCCCATTTTTCCGTGGTTTCTTCCACAGTGTGCACGCATTGTGATTTAAAGGGCCAGAGCATGTCACTGATCTTCTACCTATTTTACTACAGGTCTCCAGTAACTACTTATAGGGACGCGTCCCCTTCCCTAGTGTTTTTACGACATTCCCTGACGATTCTAGTATATTGATTTCTGGGATAGACCTCAGCTTGCCCTTTGACCTCACAACCTTACCACTGCCTGCTCTGACCTTTGGCTCTGTCTTATTCCTTACAAGAGCTCTGCCTGCCTCCAGGCACTGCCTCTCTGACTACACCTCATCTGCTCCCCTGTGTCTGGATGTCAGCTATTACTACTGGTGACCGTTTTGGATATTGCAACATGGGAGTTCCCTGCAGTGAAGACCAGACCCCAGTAAAGGGATTAAAGGTTAAAAACCAAGGGGCTCCTTAGTCTCCACTAGTTGGCGTTGTACTAAATTCAATATGCGTGTACCATGAAGGGTCCACTCTAAGATACCATTGACATGACTCACTAAAGTGCCAACCTATAAGCAAGAAGTAGAGAAGGTGGCTTCTGATGGCCTGAATGCAGCTGTTTTTTTTGAATCTATGATATGGCCACAAAACCCACAATCTTGTTTTTTTCTTTTTGATGTGAAACTTAAAAAAGGGAAATCAGACAACCACTTTAAATTAAGCTATGGTGCAGGGACTGGGAGAAAATAAAAAACCCTAGTCAGCTCTTAACTGAAGTTTGTTCCACTGATGTGTCTCCCGTTCCTCTTCATGGGTCATTTGTCATCTTTCAGCTCAGGCTGAACAGAACATCACTGCGGCAGCAGTCATGTTACACTACCCAATGTCACTTCTCGGAAGTCAAAGCTACAAATGGTGACACCGGGCAGTGTCATCTGACCCCTGCAGCCAATCAGAGGTTAAAAAAGTGATGTTCCGTTCGGCCTGAGCCAGAAGACAACAGAAGACCTGCTAAGGGTGAGTAAAAAATGGTACCCCAGCAGATACCGCAATGGCCCAATAGGGGGTAATAGAGCGGACGCAGCCCAGCGTGGGCTACGTTTTCTCTATGTGCGTACATTTATTTTACGCAACACAATAGCATAGTCATGGTACGTCACGCTATCCGTCAGGGTACGTTTTTTTTGGTTTTTTTTATACGGTACCCTGACAGATCCCACAAACATATGCATTACCGTCGTGTCAACCCACCCCAAGAGGAACAGGAGACACAGTGCTGGGACGAATGTGAATTAAGAGAAGAGAAGTCTTGTTTTTCTCCTTTTCTCACAGGCTCTGCACCATAGTTAACCTTAAAAAAAGGTAAAAATAGGAAAATCTATTACAATTATTAGACTACACACATCCCTGTGCTTTGGTCCGGTACTAACAATCACTTAATTCATATGAGAAATATACAGTTGAAACTAGAAGTTTACATACACTATATAAAAAGCCCCATCTGCATGTTTTTCTCACTGACATGAAATCAGAATAAACCTTCCCTGTCAAATAGGAACCAAAATTATTTATATTTGCCAAATGCCAGAATAATGAGAGAGAGAATTTTTAAGGCATTTTTATTACTTTCTGCAAAGACAAAAGTTTAACCAAGGATAACTATGCCTTTATACAATTTGGGATAGCCCACATGATGATGTCATGTCTTTGGAAGCTTCTGAAATTATAAAGAAATCAGCCAAGATATCAGGAAGATAATTGTGGACTTGCACAAGTCTGGTTCATCCTTTGTGCAATATCCAGATACTTGTTCATCTGTACAAACTATAACATGCAAGTACAAACAAGATGGGAATTTCCACTCAGGAAGGAGACGGGTTCTGTGTCTCCGAGATGAACGTGCTTGGGTCTGACATGTGCATATCAAACCAAGAACAAAAGCAAATGACCTTTTGAAGATGCTGGCAGAAGCTGGTAAGATTGTGTCATTATTCACAGTGAAACGAGTGCTGTATCAACATGGACTAAAAGGCCACTCTGCCACAAAGAAGCCATTACTCCAAAAGAAACATATAAAAGCCAGATTTTGCAAATGCACACAGGAACACAGACCTACATTTTTGGAGACATGTCCTGAGTTCTGACGAAACTAAAATTGAACTGTTTGGCCATAATGACCGTTGTTATTTTTGGAGGAAAATAGAGAAGCTTGGAAGCCTAAGAACACCATCCCAACTGTGAAACATGGGGGTTGCAGCATCATATTGTGGGGTTGTTTTGCTGCAGGAGGGACTGGCGCCTTTCAAAAAAATAGATGGCATTATTAGGAAAGAAGATTATGTGGCAATACTGAAGCAACATCTCAAGACAACAGCCAGGAAGAGCTTGCGTGGAAATGGGTCTTCCAAATGGACAATGACCTGAAGCTACTGCCAAACTGGTTACAAAGTGGCTTAAAGATAACCAAGTCAATGTTTTGGAGTGGCCCTCACAAAGCCCTGATCTCAATCCTATTGAAAATTTATGGGCAAAGCTGAAAAGGCAGGTGCGAGCAAGGCGACCTACAAACATGGCTCAGTTACACCAGTTCTGTCAGGAGGAATGGGCCAAAATTCCTACCATCTATTGTGAGAAGCTTGTGGAAGGATCCAAAACATTTCACCCAAGTCATATAGTTTAAGGGCAATGCTACCAAAGACTAATGAAATGTATGGAAACTTAAAAATGGCTTTATAAATTCTCTCTCATTCTGGCGTTTGGCAAATATAAATAATTTTGGTTCCTAATTGATCTAAAACGGGGAAGGTTTATTCCGATTTCGTGTCAGATAGTGAGAAGAAAATGTAGATGTGTCTTTTTATATAGTATGCAAACTTCTGGTTTCAACTGTATACATGCAAATTATATATATATATATATATATATATATATATATATATATATATATATAATATATACACACACAAACGTTTATGGATACATATATACAGTATATATAATCTCTTGTCATCCGACTTCACTGGCTCTAGGTTAGCTGACCACCCTCAGGGCAAAGTTCCACCTCACTATCACATAGACCATCATTTTCACGCTCTCCGTTCTGGTGTTGCAAATGCCTTTTCTTTTACCATCCCTTTAGGAAAGAATCCAACCATGAAATTTTCCTCAATTGAAAATCACAGGCACATAAACAGATTTCATTCCACGCCATAGCTAACAATAATCATGGTTTAAACACAGTTATTGATTTTGATGGTATTACTGTTCCCTACCCCCACACAGAAGCTTTCTGTAGTGAAACAGATTGACTTCACCTATTAAGATAGCATACAACTCAATGTATCACGTAGCTCGAGGACCCAGACTTGCATATGTTTAAAAAAATAGAAAACTCTCCTGCATCATTTTTTTATTGCACCAAAAAAAAAAAAAAATAATAATCCACCCTGTCCTGTAGGTTTTATATCTACAGTAACATTGTCTTATGTTTCTATAGGATGAATACACATAATGAAGGTGTTTTAAAATCCTCTTTATCTCATGGGGCTTTAGAAACAAATTATCATGTACAATGACGCAGACAGCTTGGCCGCGCCACTGCCTCTTAGTAATTCAACAAACAGGTTCTTCAGTAATAACCACTTTGCTCACATGAGAGCACTAAAAGGAGGATCAGATAAAGAGAGAAAGCAGATGAGAGTGGGCGCCAGGGAAACATGGAATTTCTGGGTTTTTCAGGAATAAATACCAGGGCTGTCGAGTTGGAGTCGTCATAAAATGGACCGACTCCCAAAATAAATAATAAGTTGGACCAGTTAGTTCGATGCAGTGCAAAAAGCAAGAGGCATTGGGTGCGGCCAGTGCGACTGCTCCCATATCTTCAGCCTCATCACATGAGGAGTGTAAGTGATGACATGGAGCAGGCAAAGCGCTGCCCCAGGGGAAAAGATTCCGCTCCCATAGCAAACAGATTTCAGCAAAATTATTCACCTGCTTTCAAAGAAGTAGAAAAGTTCAACCATTCATCAAAACTGACTGTGGCTGAGGCAATTCCTTTATACCTTGCCATTGTTAGAGATGTTACCCCTGTGGCCACCGCTTTTTCCCTAACCCAAGTTAGTGTAGAGAGGCCGTTCTCTAGCCTGGAAATAATGAGATCAGATGTGCGGTCATGTATGCAGGATCTGATGGAGGCAATACTATTTCTCGGAACAAATTCAGAGACTTCACAAACGTTCCTGTAGTGTTCTGCATATATACAATTTTTTTGTGTTCTAAAGTCATATCCAATAAATATATTTTACACTGACAAGCAAAATGGTAACAATGTTTTGAACTTGTGACTTTCAGGCTCCATATCTCACCATCCACTACAGCTTTTGTACATGAGGCTACTGTAATTTTAACATACAGTCATCTTATCTATCTTATACATAAATTTGACTTGCAAGTATTAGCATCTGCTTAGTTCTGCAGATTTTTTCCTGTAACTGCATTGTTACTATTTTGCTCCTAAAAATCAAAATGTTAATTTTTATTATTTTGTTAGTATTTGGGAAATCCACCTTTTGGTTTTCAGCACTGCCTGAATCCTTCTGGACTCTGGATCAGATTCAAGCATATCTTGACCAAAATCTGATCCCAGGTCTCTTCTACAATGTTAGTGCAGACTGGACTTGGATACAAATACAGCTTTTTCTTTAACTCTACCCACAAGTGTTCAAAAGATCAAAACATTGTTACCCTTTTGCTTGTCAGTGTCTGTTCTACCTAAATAGCTTGATTATTGTATCATAAGGTGATAAACAGCCGGATGGGACCATTTTACTACAGTAAAGTTATCACTTAAACATGCGCCGTGTATGAGGGAGTCGGAGGTTTGGGAAATTGAGGCGTCGGGGCTTTGGCTTGCCGACTCCACAGCCCTGCTAAATACTGATTTTTTTTTTTAGGATTCTCAACCCGCTTATGTTGGGTGCACACGCTGTGGCATGTGGATGGATCAATTACAAAGTGTGTGGCCACAAGATTGGTTACCAGTCACCACCTATGGGCTCGGTTTTGTGCGCATGAGACAGCCACAGTGTATAAACCTGGCCATAGACTCCCGTCACCGAATACTCATTACGATTGGTTTTTGGTGATTTGTAGTTTAGACGAAGCTGCCTATTTAGGCTAAGTTGTCTTCAGAATATTGTAAGTGTCCCCCAGCAAGTTTCAATTTTCCTCCGATCAAGGCAAACATTTATTTTATGACCAAAAAGATCTTCCCATGGTGCTGTATTGCTGACAAATCATACCTACAGCCTCTTAGTCGGTGTTACACGACTCTGTTATGGGTGGATCTAATAACCTGAACTAACAGCGTTATAGCTTCCCGAGATGCAATTAGTTCAGGTAATACAGACTTGCATCTGTGTTACAAGCGCAAAAGACCGCCCGTGCTACTGTCGTGTAAAACCGGATAATGCTATAACAGAACAAAGTCACAAAAGAGGGCAAAAAACTGAACAGGGGCACAAGAGATTAATATAGATGCAAACATATATGAGATAATCCATACACTATGTCCTTGTTTAAAGGGGTTTTGCCACAATCTAATTTCATACCTCCTGCATCCAGCTCTGTGTGCTCAGAAGGGGGCGTGTGTGATTTGTTTGAATTGTACATCATGTGACCCAGCAGGATAACATCACCATGCCTTTCCTCTCTCTAGTGAAAGAAAAGTCTGTCTATGTGCAGAACTGTAAGTAGCTACATTGTAGCTCAGAGGTAAAACTTTTGCCTCCAGGCACAAGGTTCCTCAGATCAAATCCCTGCAGGAACCAAACCTGTGGATTTTTTTTTCTCTTTATCAATGCACATACCTGATTGAGGTTTCTTTTTTTAATTTATTTGCACTGTTTGACTAATTACTAAGGAGTACAGAGGACAGGAGTAGAATGACAGCACCTGGGGTTTGAACACTCAGTAGCTGCCTGAGAGGAGAAGTGATGTCTGAGCATGTGCGACCAGGGCTGAGAGCTCCTCAGTCCTGGTCATAGCCCCTGGAGACGAGCTGTAAACAACGGATCACTAAAGGAGCAGCTAAAACAAAAACGGTGCAGAATTTTTAATAATGATGAATGGTGAAAATGTTTATTATTTAATTTACAAACTTCCCACATCAATTTTACTTTGTGGCAAAACCCCGTTAAATCCATTTGCACTAATAAATCTCTGTTCACACTGGCAGGAATGCAACTAATGAATTGGAGGCTGATAACCATGATAAACATCCCACTAAAACCTATGGAGACATTCATGGAAATATTTATCTAGTTCTTTCTTTTAAGAAGGAAAAAAGGAAAGAGGAAAAGAGGGGTCCTACATTATAATGGATAATGTTCACAGCCTGGAAGTAGGCCAAGAGGCAGCTCTCTAATGTATGTATATTGTGGGGATAAGATTTCACTAGGGGTCTGTCTACATGACAAGTATTTACAGTCGTATCTGCTATGTAAATTAAATAATAAACATTTTCACCATTCATCATTATTAAAAAAATTCTGCACAGTTTTTTTTTTTAGTGATCCATTGTTTACAGCTCGTCCGGGGGATACGACCAGGGCGAAACAGTAAACCATCCTCATAACCTCAATTAAAAATCCAATTTTCTAGCCATCCACGTTTTCTTGAGGTCAATTTTTTAAAAAGCCTTTTTTTTACAAAAAAAAGCAAAAAAAAAACAACTTGGAACATGTTCAATAAACCACTGTATTTCAAGTCACAAAACCCAAACATTTCTCTGTCGGTTCTGTATCAAAAACCCCATAGAAGAATGGAATCTTTTCGACTGTAAATCCCGAAAAAAAAAAAAAAAAAACACACCAAAACCCAAAAAACCACTTGAAAACCCCATACCCGCCAAAACATGCAGTTTTTTGGGGTTCCAAATCCAACAAGAATTTTGACAAAGGTTTTGTGGACGTACCCTAAATGTCCTGGGAAATTTGTAAACAAATGGGAAAAGACTTCCCAGATAGGATACGTACAAAAAAATTTTGAAGAGAACCTGTGACATCTCTTGACATGACCGTTTTAGTAAATGTTTGTGTTCTCTGTAAAATAATTCTGGAACATCAACACTATACAAGGGAGAGTGAGGGTGCGCCCCAAGCAAGGGACAAATACCGGTCTGTTTTTCCGACCATATTTGCCTTTTTGGGGCCCCTCCCCACGATGCAGGGGGACGGCTTTACTCTGCGATGAGCGGAGAAAAGCCCTCCCCCTTCACAAGCACAAGTTCCGTCTAAAAACCGGACGGAAGAATGTGCAAGTACAATGTTTTTCGGGTAGCCCGTGGGCGGAAAAAACGCCGGGCAGAAAACCCGTGCAGTGGGGACTGCTGCACTGGTTTTCCATAGCGCCCCATTGCACTAAAATTTTCGCCGATTTTTTCAGATGGCTCAAAACCGCAAAACCCCTCAAAAAACCCTCCGAAAACCCACCGTGGGACAGCCCCGAAAAAGCCTTTATAGCAACTGTGGGGGGCTACAATAAAGAAGCTCGCCCCTGACTACGCGCATCCCAAAACCGATAATTACTACTGCGCAGGCGCCTTTAGGAGGTCGCGGCTCTATAAAAAGTATATTAAGGGCGAGATTCCAAAAAGAACGTCTTCACTCGCGGCCATAAAAATAAAAATAAATGTGTACACACATAAAATCTAAGTCTGTGAAGAGAGCTTAGCTATAGCCCAGTATAAAGTCTATGAAGAGAGCTTAGCTATAGCCCAGTATAAAGTCTATGAAGAGAGCTTAGCTATAGCCCAGTATATGTGCAGGAAGAACACATGCTGGTAGCGGCAGTGTTATGGTATGGAGTATGTTTTCATGAAATTCTATGGGCCGCCTTATCCATGTGGAAGTCACTCTCAGCCAATTTGGATATGAACCCACCCTTGCAGATCACATATAGCCATACATGCCGATTGTCTTCCATGGAGCAGATGATATCTTCCAGCAAGACAAGGTGACATGTCACAGGGCTAGAAATGTCCAACATTGGTTGGAAGAGCAGGACTAAGGGGCTGCCCCCCACTGCACGGGGTTTTTCGGCCGGTTTTCATGCGGTTTGCGGTTTTTTCAGACCGCCTGAAA
Source organism: Phyllomedusa bahiana (assembly GCA_025379985.1). NCBI lineage: Eukaryota > Metazoa > Chordata > Amphibia > Anura > Hylidae > Phyllomedusa > Phyllomedusa bahiana. The sequence continues at coordinate 10,241 of JAODAL010071750.1, forward strand.
AACCGGCCGAAAATGAGCACAATTGGCTCTATGGAAAACCCGTGCAGCAGTCCCCATGCCCACTGCACGGGTCTTTCCCCCCCGGGGGTTTTGTCGCCGGCAGACCGGCGACAAAACATTGAAAAAGCCCCATCTTCCGTCCGGTTTCCGGCCGGAAACATGTGCAGTCAATGGGAGGGGGGAGGGCTGTTCTCTGCTCATCGCGGAGAAAACCGTCCCCCCGCGGCCGTGGGGACGGCCGCAAAACAGGACAAAATATATTTGTCCACTGCCGTGTGAACGGCCCCTAAGACTTCCAAGTACTATCCTGGCCCCCTAATTGCCTAGACTTGAACACAGTTGTACATCTGTGGAGCCCCAGTATGGTAGTGTTAGCTCTATGGCTCCTCCAGCAGCTGTGGGGTGCAGTCAGCATGGCTTCAGATACCTGTGACATCATGCCAGGACCTTATTGAGTCACTCCCAGCCTATCCAGCTGCTGTCTATGCTGCATATGGCAGTTACTCTGGCGGTCATAATAATGTGACTCAACTGTGTATATCATCATGATTTTATTACTTCGGTTTAATACACAAAAGCTGAATGCATTGTTGGCCAAACCCTGTGGCCCCCCCGAACCCTGCGGCCCCAGCTGGCCGCCGTAACCTGAGGCCCCAGCTGGCCGCCACCAGGCTGTTTCACTCTATGGACACTTTTGGTATCTATCAGGTTATTTTAATTTACGGACATGTTTCATGGGAACTTTCATGGAATGTCGGGATCTTTCCTGGAATACAAGCCAAACATGCCTCAGATACCTAGCATTCCTTGAGTAAGTCAGCCATTAGTAATCACTATAAGCATTCAGCTATTCACCTTGCTGCTTATCCGCTCCTATGTAACCAGTACTTTGACCCTCATGAACACCAGAAATATAGAACCTTTGAACTAAGATACAGCAAAGAAACAACTTAAAGGTCCATTGGTAACTTATTTACTGCTAGTCACTAAGAAAAGTGCGTTGTTTCCTCTTCAGCTGTTGTTACAATAGAAGTCTGAAAAGGGTGAATATAAAGTTTATCTGCTTCTAGGAAAGTTGGATGACAAACAATACAGACCTTCTCAAGACTCTAGGAAAAATCTGTAACACCCTACTCGAACTGTAATGACAACCCAGCTTTCCTAGGAAGAGATAAAGCAGACTTGAATTTGTAAAAATAACAACAACTCCAGAAGTGAAGACGTTCTGTAAGTAGTAGAATGTCTGAAACATTTCTCGCCATGAAGGGGTGCCGGGCCCTGCTCCTCCTGTGTGTCATTGTCAAATAACCTGACGTCATTGCACGCACACACCTAATCTGTGTCCTGGAAAGACTACAGTACTGCAGCCGCCACATGAAGAAGGGTTAACGCTATCACTGCCAGACAGGTGCAGACAAAAACAAGACAATGGTGGTGACCTAAGACGCTGCCTATAGAAATGGCTCTTACTGCGTCTGTGGAGGAATCTGCACTCTCATTATTACAGGACTTATAACTATTGATGGGACCAGCAGGAAACCATCCCATAGACAGGAGCAGGCGGCACAGCAGCTGTGTCCCTAACAACATGGCACAGCCTGCCCCTAGCAATATACACAGTGTGAGGTAAACAGACAAAGTCCAACTACAGTTCCTGGTGTCCGAGATCCTCCGTTACTGAGCCCCATCTACCATGTGACAGTGCCCCCATCTACCATGTGACGGTGCCCCCATCTACCATATGACGGTGCCCCCATCTACCATGTGACGCTGCCCCCATCACCTTTACCTGCCCCCCCATCTCCCAGTACGCTGCCCCCCATCACCATGTACAGAGCCCCCATCTCCCTTTACAGACCCCCCCACCTACCATGTGACGACCCCCATCTACCATTGACTGACCCCCATCACCAGTGACTGACCCCCATCTACCTTGACTGACCCCCCACTACCATATGACTGAGCCCCCATCTACCATATGACTGTGCCCCCATCTACCATATGACTGTGCCCCCATCTACCATATGACTGAGCCCCCATCTACCATATTACTGTGCCCCCATCTACCATATTACTGCTTAATCTCCTGTGGAACTAAGTCCCGTACCTCTACTTCTGATACATGTTGTCTGCATTCATTTTTGGAGCTACAAATCCCACCGCTGGCAATTTCATAAGAAGGCTTCTCAACTTCAGTAGGACTGAAAGTCCCAACATGTTTGACCATAAACATTGCACCTGCCGGTCTATTATGACTTCCCCTAATCCAGCCTGCTGTTTCCTACAGAAGAACCCTAAAACAACAGAGCCTGCATGTGAAGCAGCAAAAGCCCAGACTTGGCTTAGATTCTCGGGGGCTTCACCTGCTGCTCTGACTTCATATTTCCAATACTCTGAAATTTAAATCCCCTTTGTGGCCTTGGGTGTACTTTTTCCCTCAGCTTTTACAGTTTTCCCTCACTAAGCACCCGAACCCTACTTTGGCTTTATAAACACAAGTTCCAACCCTTTTCCCCAGACCCCCCAAGCCCCACAGCGACCCGGCAGACCCCTCCGTAGCGCCGCAGAGGCCCGGCAGACCCCTCCGTAGCGCCGCAGAGGCCCGGCAGACCCCTCCGTAGCGCCGCAGAGGCCCGGCAGACCCCTCCGTAGCGCCGCAGAGGCCCGGCAGACCCCCTCCGTAGCGCCGCAGAGACCTAATTTCCCTCCCCCATACGCCCAGAGACAATAGCCCTCCTCCTACGCCGCAGAGACCCCTCCGTAGCGCCGCAGAGACCCCTCCTACCCCGAACCCCCCGTCGCCCAGAACCCGGCAGACCCCTCCGTAGCGCCGCAGAGACCTAATAGCCCTCCCTCCGTAGCGCCGCAGAGACCTAATAGCCCTCCCTCCATAGCGCCGCAGAGACCCCTCCGTAGCGCCGCAGAGACCCCTCCGTAGCGCCGCAGAGACCCCTCCGTAGCACTGCATTGACGTAATAGACCCCCTCCATTACACCACAAACAGCTTTAGTTTGCTGACTTTTGTACTAGGACATGACATTGAGATACATTGTTACCTCGCACACATCACATGCAGTTTTACACTTATTTTTGGGATTGTTTCCTCCGATCAAGTATCAGCTTTCAACAAACTTCATGACAGACCCTCCCCCATTTCTCCTTTTAAAATTCCTCTAAGCCACAAGAGTCTCATCCTTGTTTTTCAGCCCCCCCCCCCTTTAAATTCCCCCCTCTGAGTGCAGCACTCACCGGCCTCCTTTCCATGACTGTTCCTCTCTCTCGCTCCCCTGTCTATGAGTTTGCTGCAGTCTCTTCCTGTTGTGTGAGTTATGAAACTAGCCCTTCCTGTTCTGCACTTGTCTTTCCCTCCTCCAACTTTCACAGGAGGGAGTGGTGTGAGGCGCGCACCTTCCTCCAGGTACAGCTTGTAAGGAGCCTTCCCTCCTCCCAGCTGACTCTGTTATTACAGGAATGCAGTCACGCAATGTGCGCGTATACCACAGAGAGGAGCCCCAAATATCACCAGGAAATATAATATCAAAATAAGTCTTGTGCGTGCAACAGTAAAAGCCATTCACTGGGGTATTACAGCTTTTGGCTTTAAAACCCAAGTCACATTTTTATGACCCAGCCAAAGCAGAAACCACTGTGTGCAGCACGACTCCATGGAGCCAACACGAGTACTAAGGTGGCCCCACAATTAGATTCGTCTTGGGAATTAGGGGGGCAGGGTAATACTTGGAAGTCTTGGTCCAATATCAGACATTCTTAGCCATGTAACATTTAATATTGTCGTGCTGGAAGATCCCATCTGCCCCAGGGAAAACAATTAGGCCCCTTTTCCGACGGCTTAAAATATACTATTTCATCCGAAATTACGCCCGTAGGCCAATTACACTGGAAACCCCCCCCGTCATTACGGGAATGCACAGTTTTTCATAGAGAACTAGGAATTTCGTCCCTCTCCCTGCTCGGGGGGAATCCACCGCGGGGGAGATAAGTACATGTCATTTTCTAGCGGGATACTGGGCCCCTAGTAATTATACTAAGGGCCGGCTAGGTGCCGGCCCCCCGCTCCCGCCCCCACCACATGGGGTAATTAGGGGCGTAAATTACGCCCCCAAATAAGCCGTGTGAACAAGCCTTTGGCACATGATATTTTTGGCATCCAGGGGGCCCGTTTTAAGGGGCGCTTAGATGTGAATGCGCCTTAATCTATGAACCTTTCTACTGCGGGGGCATAGATTTAGCGCTTTCTAGCTACAAAGCACACTTCTGGCTCTGTAAACAACTTTTAAAGTGTCCCACCCTTTTTCCACAGTAATGCCCTGCATTTGCTGCACTGAAGTTATAATGTGTAGCTTTGACGGCTTGTATGCGCCCCGCTCCCCCAGCCCCTCGTCTCAGGGCCCTTACAACTGCCCGGGCGCTCTGTATGCCCTATACCGGGCCGTCCTTTCCTTGGGCCAGGTAGGCCACTGCCCGGGCCCCACGATCTCAGGGGCCCTCCCGGGAGCCGCCTACCCTGCCCAGTGACGACAGCCTGTGGCGCAATACCGCGCCGCCTGTGGGGCAGGGCTCCCTTCATCCACGCTGCATGGCCGGGTCACAACCCCCCATTACCCTCACGGCCGGCCCCCTGCAGCAGCCGGGCTGAACACTGGGATCTATTTACCCGCTGTTTAGCTCCCAGGGGCCGCGGGGCAGGCGCGCGGTTTTAAAGACGTCACGCCGCCCGCCCGCGGGCCCTGCAGCGCGTGACCACCACCGCTCTGGGGGAGATGAAGAGGGGAAAACAGTAAGTAACATTTTTATTTTATTTTTAAAAACACTCCCTCCTGCCACCCATATACCCTCCCTGCCTGCCCCTATACACTGCCCTGCCCCGGGCCCCTATACCCTCCCCGCCCGGCTATTACTGCCCCTGCCTGCCCATATACCCTCCCCTGCCTTCCCATATACACTCCCTGCCTGCCCTATACCCTGCCCGCCTGCCCAATAACCCCTGCCCTCCCATATACCCCCCCTGCCTGGGCCCCAAAACCCGCCCGCCCCCCAAACCACCCGCCGCCCATTAAAACCCCGCCCCCCCCCAAACCCCCCCCGCCGCCCCAAACACGCCCTCCCCCCAAAACCCCCCGCCGCCCATATACCCGCCCTGC
>JAODAL010071751.1:0-15401 GCA_025379985.1 Phyllomedusa bahiana
GGGTTTTCCCCTTCCCTCTAAAACACAAAACACAGTAGGCTGAACGGGAGGGACCTTTTTTTTTTTTGGCCTTACAAACTATGTAACTATAACAACCCTTTTGCTTAGAAGCACATAGCCTGAGGCTGTGTTTAGAGTTATTGTACTGTTGAACTACAAGTGATGGTCCCATTAGCCACAAAACAGATGGAATGACATGTTGCTGCATAATGCTGTGGTACCCTTTTTGTTTAAGTGTATCTTACATTTTGACTAGGACTCCAACAGTGTCACCAGTAAAAAAAAAAAACAGGCGAAGCATGCCCAAAGAGTATAGATATCCAGCCCACAGCAATATATCAATTCGATGAAAAGCATACAAAATTTATTGGCAGCATTTATTTATTTCTTTACTTTTAATTTCCTTGTCTTCTTGTTAAATTTGATGATTTTTTTTAATTTTTAATTTAATTTTTCATTAATGAATATACTTCAAAGCAGTGTGTTTTTGTGTTGTCTCACCACTGTTTTTATTTTTTATTTCACATGACCACAAAAAAACCCCGTTCACCGCATTTCCCCCTTTTTTTTTTTTCCCCCGGGTCCCGTTCTTTTATGTTTCAGGCATAGGGGGTTTTGAGCTTTTAGTATGTGCTTAACACGCCAATTAGGGAACAAAAGTCTGCTTACTTATATACCACCCCAATTGCCACACCCCTTTTGTTTACTCTAGTTTCTGAAGTTATACAATTGGGTTCGTTTTAACCATTTCCCCGGCTTGAACATGGCACTGCTCTGCGCATACCAAATGTCAATGAGGGGTTTCCCTGCTTCTGGCCTGCGGCACACTTTGACTAAATTTTCCCCATTTTGTACATCGCCTTCTTTTCCCCCATCCCCGGAAGTAAATTTTATCGTTTCCGCCATTACCGGCGTGCGAATATACTGGCGCCGGGGAACCATTTAAAGGTAGGAGCATTCTGGCAATGCCTGTTTGTGATTTTGGTAAATTAATCAATTAATTAATGGGGTTTTATACCGGGCATGTCTATTAAAAGACTATCACACTCTGATACCCCACGCTATGAGTGGGGGCACAAAGTTTTAAGCCCGAACGCTTTAGTGTCATTTTCTCCTTCATGCCTCCTACTCATTTTTTGCCAGGGAATTTTTGACGGGAGTGCCTTTTTTTTTCCTTATTTGTATTTTAAATTTTCCCAATAAATTTTGTATGTTTTCATCGAATTGATAATTGCGGGGCTGGATTTATACTCTTAAGGAACTCAATCTGCCATTTTGGACTGAGCACCGGCATTATCGCAAAAACATAAAGCCTTTTGTGGGCTGGCTACCTCCCCTTTCTTCGAACATGCCCAAAACATGCCCACAATAAAAGTCACGACACCCCAGGGGGGAGCGAACATGCACGCACGTCACGTCAGGGCAAGCACGGCACCCCCCCCCAACGCAGAAAGGGCCCCGGAATCCATACACACCGGCCTACGAAAAACCCAAAGAAAGTGAGAAAACAATGTAATAGCAAAAAAAATTTAAAGAAATTAAAATTTAAAAAACATATGATAAACAAGGAAATGAAGCATCAAAAAAAGAAAAGTAAGCCAACATTATGTAATTCCCTAATAAGAAAACCAATAATGAAAAAAAAATCTCATGTGGAATTAAGCCCCTTTGGGAAAACAGTGGAATTTAAAGTACTATCCAAATGTTTTCCGGGTTTTTTAAATTTTTAACTCCAAAATTACCCCCCTCGTCCCCCTAAGGTTTTACCCTCTCAATGGCAAAAGTTTAAAAACACGAGTTTGGGTTATGTACCTCAATAAATGGCGTGATGCACCAGAGACATTGCCCTGCGGGGGTTTTTAATTTATTAGATGTTTTAATATAGGGTTTTTTGAATTTTCGTGATGTACCCCCCACAAATTAAGTCGCATAACTGATTGATGATGAAAACCATAATTGTGTTACATTTATATACTGCTTAATATTAAATTGCGTGTAGCAGAAGAAAAATGTTGGGTAGGTTTTACAAAAGTGCAAGTTTTACAAATACGACTCCCACCTTGTAAAAACCCTATAAAAGCACGAAGGAGGGGAATTCGAAATGGTCTTAAAATTTGGCTCGACTTGGCAGCTATTTTGTAAAATTTTAGCCAAAATATTGTCTGTTTAAGTATGGGTAAAATTTAAATGCTGTTTTTTTAAAGGGAATTTAAAATTTGTACATAATCTAAGACAAAAGTTGAAATCTTGTTTTTTAATTTTGGTTTTATTAGACGATTTTACGGTTCCGGCGTGGAAGTGGATCCACGACCACCGCAAGCGAGGGTTTAAAGCCACCCCGGGGAACAACAAATAGGTCCCGGTTTTCCCAGAGCCCGCCGCAAAGCGGGATGGATTTTGCTGCGGCGGGGAGTTCCGGGCGTTCCCCCTGACGTCACTTATTTGCGGTGGACCCGAATATAGCGTGGTGAAAATCGTAGGCAGGAGTCGGGGTCGGCAGAAGGTCAGGGCAGGCACTATGGTTGTGGTCGAGGACGGCAGGGGGTCGGGGCGGGCGGCGAGTTTTGGTCAAAGACGAAGAAAGGGGTAGGGAAACCGGTAATCAGGAGACAATGGGAAACCTTTTCACAATAGGCAAGGCACAAAAGACCCGGCAGGAGCGGGCGGAAAGGGGCCCCGGGAATTAGAGGCAGTGCCCGGCAATCCCCTTTTCCGGTGCACTCCCCTTTAAATTCACAGAGGGGCGCGCGGGCGCCCCTTTAGATCCGGGGAGGGCGCACCGGCAGCGGGAGACTGCAGGGACACAGGAGCCGGCCCGGGTAAGTGCGACACCCGGGGGGGGGTGCGCCCCCCCCGGACACCCGGGCAGCGGCGGCCCCCGTCCCGGGGCCCCGGGGGCAAGCTGCGGGGGCGCCGCAGGGGGGTGCGGGGCCGGGGACGCAACATCCCCCCCCCTTGCCCCCCCCTCTTCCTGGTGGGGGAAATTCTGCAGAAATACGGCCCAAATGTTGTCCCGGGCCCCCACGACCCCTTCCCGGCCCAAAAACCCTTTTCAGTGTCGGGAAAACCGCCTCCCTTAGGGTCTTCATGTCTAGGATCCATTTACAGTGGATTTTTGGCGGCCCCCGCTTCAAAAGGGGGTTAAAACCTCGGGGAAAAACGGTTCGGGAACGGGCTCAAAAAGGGAGAGGGGAAGGATTTGGGGAACAGCTTGTGGGTGGGACCGGGAGTTTTTAGGGCACCCGGGTTGATGGGGCGAGTATTTCAAAGCCCCTACTAGGGGCCCCCCAATTTTTGTACGGGGGGATTTTCACCGGATATATTCCCGATAGCCAGACCTTGTCCCCCAGGCAAAACATGGGGAGGTCTTCTATTCTTGCCCGTTTGGGATTTCATAGTGCGGATGCATGCTGCAGAACTGGCGCTTTTTTCCCAAAAAACCCCCCTTTTGGGGCAAAAAACCGCCCCCCGGTACTTCCGATGGTGGGACAATGGTAAGGAGGGTGGGGATGCTGGCCATAGACGATAAAAATGGCGGGGGTACTAGTGGATTCCGACTCCAGGGATTAAAGGGGAAAACTCCGCCCAAAAAGCAAGTGGCCCATCATCCTGTGACCAAGACAAAATTCGTAAATTAGCCCCCCAGAATCTGTTTTGATCCCTCCACTTGGCTATTCGTTGCGGGGGGTTAGGGGGAAGAGAAATCGAGGTTAAATCTGCAACCGAGACAAGGGCCCCCAAAAACCTCGACCAAATTGGACCCCCCACCGAGAAAGTGTGCGGAAGTCCGTGTAGCGGAAGATGGGGAAAAAAAAACTGCGGGCCAACGGGGGGGGGAGAGGGTACCCCTGGCAAGGATAAATGCGCCATTCAAAAAAAACGTCCGGGCCCCAAGCCCGTGTTGCCCAAGAGGGAGGCAATCCTACGAAACCATTGCCACATGAGCCAAGGGGGCCCCTAGGGAGGGCAAGGCGGGAGCAAACCCCCGGGGTTTGGGCGAGGAGTTTGTTACGAGCACAAGTAATGCAGGACTTTATGAAATCCTTGATGCCCTAGCAAGCTCGGCCACCATAAAAAGAAGATTTGGGGGAAAGGATTTGCGTCCGGGTGACCAGACGAAACAGGCCCCATTTAAAAAATTTCCCTGCGGAGCGCGGAGGACAAAAGTTTTCCCCCTGGGGGGAACCTTAAACGCAGATCTACTGGAGCCCCCGAGATCAGGCGTTCAGGGAAATTTTTTGGGCTGGGGCGGCCCCCCTCCCCCATCACATCGGGGACATGGGAGACATCGCCCTGACGTTCTTCTCTGCTGGGCCCAAAAGACGGAAATTGAAGGGGAGAAAACAGGGACCACCCGGGTTGATGGGGTTTAGGCGTTGGGCCGATTGGGGGTTTGAAAATTTTTTTAAGGTCGGAGTAAATGGTGATGGGGGCGTCGCCTTCCAAAGATAAGCCCCTCTTTTAGGACTAGCTTGATAGCCCGCAAAATCCCTCTCCGATGGTGTAATTTTCTCCGCAGGGGAGAAGTCTTGGAGAAGAAAGCCAAGGGGACCAACTTTCCTTTAGGTCCCCTTTTCGTAAAATTGCGCCGCCCCGACCCAGGGGGCATCCCTTCCCGAAAAAAAGGCTTCTCGGAATCCGGGTTTGGGAGGACGGGGGCCCGGGGGAAGGCTGCCTAAGTTGGCAAATGCCTTTTCCCTCTGCGGCCCCACCTAGGGTTGGAGTTCTTTTGGAAGTGCAATGATAGGTCCACCAAGTAAATAATGCAGGATAAAAATGACGATAGTAATTCGGAAGCCCCGGGAAGCTTGTATGCTGTAGGGCCCCCCGGCGGGGGCCACTGCAAGACAGCCACAACTTGGCGGGTCCATCTTAACCCGCGGTCCGAGATGCGTAACAAGAACGGGGGCTGGTTGGTGGAAGAGACATTTCTCTAATTTAGCGTAGAGGTGGTTGCACAAGCCCCTCCAATACCAGGGGGGACATGAGAGTGATGATTCCCCCGCAGAGAACACCAGAATGTCGTCTGGAGACCACGGAAACATTAAGGGTCCCGGAAAATACGTTCACAAATTTTGGAAGACTGCTGGGGTTGCCAGACCCAAGGGATGACCGATATTCAAAGTTCCATCCCCTGTGCAAAAGCAGTCTTCCACCATCCCCCCCCGAATCGGATAGGTTGTAGACCCCCCGCAGGTCAAAATTTGGGAAAATTTTGCCCCCGAAGCGGTCGAACAGTTTTTTTTGTGATCAGGCAAGGGATAGCGGTTTTTTCACCCGGTTTTTTTAGTTCGATAGTCATAAAGGGCCCTAAAGAGCCATCTTTCTTTCACAAGAAAAATCCTGCCCCCCCCGGGGGGGGAGGGCTTGCTTAAAAACCCTCTGCAGGTTTTTTCCCAATGTGGTCGACATGGCCTGGGTTTTTTCGTACCGACAGTGGGGAAACCCTGCCCTAGGGGGACTGGCCCCCCCGGGAGTAATTGTAGGGGATTTATGGGGCGATGGGGCGAAGGGTTCGGCCCTTCTCCCAGAAACGTCCCTAAACCCGGGATTCCCTAGGCAAACCTGGCGGGCCTGGAGGGTTGGGAAGGGAAAGGAGCGCAGGGCGAGGGGCCCCCCAACAAGAGTTCCAGCAGTTAGGTCCCCCGCGCACGGGCCTGCCTGCACCAATTAAAAGCGTAGGGGCAAAGGGGCCCGCAGCCACGGGGGCCCCAAAAGGATGCAGAGGAAACCCAACAGTAGTAGAGGGAGATCTCCCTTGGGAGGGGGACCCACGGGAGGGGGCACCGGCTTGGTCCCGTACCGTGGGTCTCCAAGCTCCCCTGTGACGGAGGTTCACCAACGGCTTCTCCAGACTAACCCAGGAAAAATGGTAACGGGAAAAAGGGCGGGTGGAAAAGTTTCCCCCAGAACCGGACCAAAGAGAACCTGAATACAAACCCCAGTCAGTCCTGATCTCCACCCCATAGTAGGCGGGGGGGGAGGAAGAGTTCCACCTAGGATGCCCCCTAAATAGCCTAGGGGCGGGCGTTTCCCGAGTTGGGGCGAAGCGGACAGTCATCAGAAAAAGAACCGGGTGGCGCAGTACAGACATAGCTCTTTCACGCCACGGGTAATTCCTGTCAAAATGTGGACTTTTATCCACCTACATGGGTTCCCCCTCAGATGGTAGAGGGGAAACGGAGTGGAGTCTCTGGAACACCGGGGCCCGGGTGGCAGACGGGGGGGTGCGCCAGGGCGCATCTTGGGGATTTCTTGCCTTTCTGCGAACGCACGTCAATGGAGGGCCAGGTGAATTAAATTCGTAAAGAGGCGGGAGATCTCTTGCGCAAGGGGATCCCTTTATACTGCGGAAAGGCCCTTTTTTAAAGGGGGCGGCGGGCGGGACATTCCAGGAACCTATGCCGGGTGCGAAAATGTACAGCGTACTCTCCGACTAAGTTTCACCCCGGTAGGTTCAAGAGTGCCGTCTCCGAGAATATTCGGCTGGCCCCCGAAGACACTGGGGAAAACAGAGGGAAAGGATTCAGATCCGCATCACAGGATCCTCCGTCCCATAAGGCTTTCCCCGGCCAGGGCCTTTCCCGGGCAAACTGACCAAAACGCCCCTTGGAACTTCTGAAGGAATTGGGCCCCTTAACTCAATGTGCATGGTGCACGGGTGAGGAAAACCCCCCAGAGTTGGGATACCGTCAATTTGGGGCAGCGACAAAAGGGCTTGGGTCCCAACGGGGCCATGACCGCCGGGGCGGGGCCCCAGGGGGAGGGGGGAGGTTGTGCGGGGGTGCGGTTGTCAAACCATGGCGGCAATGATCCGCTGTTGCCCCTGTGGGCCATTCTGAGACTGTCCCGGGGCACCCCCAGGAGGTCCGCCCCGCTGGGCACGGGACCTTTGGCGGGGTCCATGGCCGGATTTACTGTTTCGGTTCCGGGGTGAAGTGGATCCCCTGGACCCCCCGCAAACGATGGGTAAGCCACCCCCGGGAACAATCTAAGTAGGTCCCCCGGTTTTCCCCAAAGCCCAGCCCAAAGGGGATGGACTTGCGCGGGGGAGTCTACCAGGGTTTTACCCCTGACGTGATTGCTTGCGGGGGCAGCCGAAATTAGCGTGGTGCAAAATCGTCACAGGCCCTATCGGGGTCAGGGAAAGGGCGGGCGGCACTATGGTTCGTGGTCGAGGACACAGGGCGGGAGGGCACGGCAGAGATTCGTGGTCAAAAGCGGGAAACAAGGGTTTCGGTACACGGGAATCAGGAGAGAAATAGGAACGTTTCACAATAACAAGGCATAAAGACCGGAGGGAGCGGGGGGAAGCGCCCCGGGAAATAGAGGCGTGCCCGGCAATTTCCAATTACCGGGCACTGCCCCTTTTTTAAATCTCACAGAGCCGCGGTCGCGCCTTAGATCAAAGGGGGCGCGCGCATGGGACAGCAGGAACTGCAGGGACCCCAGGAGCGCGGGGGTAATACTGACACGCCGGGGGGGAGGAGGGATCGGCACCGGGGCGCAAAGACGAAATAAATTTTGGACCCCTGGGGAAAATCCCCTTTTCTTTTACCAAAACCTATCCCGAACCCCAAACAGGGGGAACCTCTGGCATGAAGTCGTGGCAAATTTTTGAATTAATTATAATACTCTTTAGTAGTGCAAATTTGTTTAGCACGTAAAAAACTTGCAATTGGTAAAAAAACTTTAATTCTAGGGTGATTGCTTTTAAAATGCAGTCAAAGCCTTTTGTTACCAAAATTTTGCTTTTACATGCGAGAAGTCAATGTATGGATACCTTTCAGTCTCTTGTCGAACAGGATTTGAAACAAATAGTTATAGATTCTAACATAAATCCTGTTAACTCTAATTTGTCGTTCAGGCAACGCAAAGCTTTGGAGGAAATATGGAAAAATATGGAAAATGTGATTTTCAAAATGGCAAATAAGGGGGGTTCAGGGGTAGTCATGAATAGAACAGACTATTATCAGCAAATGATGTTATTATTATCTGACTCGTCTACTTATCGCAGTCTTTCTTGTAATCCTACTGCACAATTTAAGTCCAAATTGATTTCTCTGGTAGAGGAGGATGTATCCTTACACGTTCTTTCTGACAGAGAATCTGAGTATATTCTTACCTCTGACTCCACTGTTCCCCTCTTAAATGGGTTGCCTAAGGTCCACAAAAACTTGGATTTGCCACCCATGTGTCCCATTGTATCGGGGCTTGGTTCCCTTTGTGAACGCTTGTGTCAGTGGCTCGACGCGCAGCTGCCGCCTTTGGTTGATAGAGTGCCTGGATTTTTACAACATTCTCGAGATGTGTTAACAAGTTTTTCTAATAAAATTTGGCACTCACTGTGAGCTGTGAGCTATATTTGGTCTGAGCTGTGACGTCGAGTCACTGTACACGAGCATTCCTTTGGAAGTAGCAATATTTGCTTTGGATTTTCATCTTAATACTTCTAGTTCTTAGACTAATGATGAAAAAATGTGTGACCTCTCATTTCTGATGCAACATAACTTTTTTCTTTTTGATGGTAAATTTTATTTACAGCTAAGAGGAATCTCTAAGGGCGCAAAATTTTTTCGCCTTCCTTGGCAAATCTTGTTCTCTCTTGGTGAGAATGTATATATATTTTATACGTTGGACAATCCATGTTGGCTGATGTGGAGTGGTATGGCAGATACATTGATGACTATGCTATGACTAAGGCCAGTAAGCAGCTCGGCCTGAAACGCGTAAGATGTTTGTACCTATGGATGTATCTTTTAAAACCTCTCCGAATAAAGTGGATTTTATTGATGTTCCATCCAAGCTGGACATTCTTCTCTTATTATTGGATTTTCTTCATTGCCTGCAGTGTCCGTGCTGGATTCCTCTACATGGTGTGCTGGATGTTTTTCTCTATTTCTCAATACATTGATGACCTACTACTTGTGTGGCGGGGTCCCGTGTCTGCCATACCACTCTTCATCGAATACATTAATAACAATTCTCTGAATCTGTCACTCACATATCTGTGCAGACAGATCAAATTTCCTTTTTGGATCTCAGTCTACGAGGAGTCCCATTCTTACCAAAATCTTTAGGACCGCAATTGCAGGAAATACCATTCTACATTTCAAAAGCCATCACCCTAGGCAGGGTCGCCATCAGAAATTTTGCTGGAGCATCTGGGCCCTCCCCCACTCCGTCCCTTCCCCCCCCCCCCGGCTGACCCAACCCCTTGCCGCGCTCCCCCGTCGTCTCCGTCCGCTCCCGGCCCCAAGCCTTCTGCTTTAGGCTTGGGGCCAACAGGAAGCTCGGCAGGCGGCGATGATGTCACATCCGCCGCGCCGCCTGCAGAGCTATGTATGGCAGGGGCAGGTAGCGCACAGCTCTCCCTGCTCCGCTGTACATCTTAATTGTATGCGCATTGCACGGACGTGCATACAATTAAGATCGCCTCTGTGAAGCAAGGGGGCTTCACAGACCGCCCGGGCCCGGTAGAGCAGTACCGGTTGTACTGCCCTAACGGCGGCCCTGACCCTAGGCATACTAAGTTTTCTATACCAATTGGCAAGTTGTTACGTGCTAAACGTATTTGCACTGCTGAAGAGTATTATCATATTGAATCTCAGAGGTTAAACCTGATTGGTTCTGGATAGAGCATTGGTCAAAGTAAGGGATATTCCACAGACCAAATTATTGTCTTCTAATAAATCTAAAGTTAAAAAACAAGATATTCTGACTTTTGTCTTAGATTATAGTACACAATTCAATGCCATTAAAAATACAGACATTAAATATTTACCCATACTTAAACAAGACAATATTTTGGCTAATATTTTACAAAATAGCTGCCAAGTCGTAGCCAAACGTTCTAAGACCATTTCTGATTCCTCTCGCTCTACGTGGCTTTCTACTAAGGGTTTTTACAGATGTGGGAGTCGTATTTGTAAAACTTGCACTTATGTAACACCTACCCAACATTTTTCTTCTGCTACACGCAACTTTAATATTAAGCAGTATATAAACTGTAACACAATGTCAGTGGTTTACATCATCAGATGCAGTATATGCGATCTTAATTATGTGGGGTGTACATCACGAAAATTCAAAACCCATATATTAAAACATCTAAATAATATTAAAAACCCTGCAGGTCGCAATGTCTCTGGTGCATCACGCCATTTCATTGAGATACATAACTCCAATACTCAGTGTTTTGAAACTTTTGCCATTGAGAGGGTAACCTTAGGGAGACGAGGTGGTAATTTGGAGTATAAATTAAAAGACCGGAAAGCATTTTGGATATGTACTTTAAATTCCACTGTCCCAATGGGACTTAATGCACACAATGCGCATTCTTTTTCATTATTGAGTTCTCTATATTAGGTAATTACATAATGTATGGCTTACTTTTCTTTCTTTTGATGCTTCATGTCCTTTGTTTATCATGATGTTTTTTAAGTTTTAATTTCTTAAGTTTTGTATTGTCACTGTGGCACTTTGTTGCTCCCCTGTCCTGGTTGTTCTGTAGGCCGGCTGCTGTATGGGTTCCAGCGTTGCCCGCTGTTGGGGGGCGTGGCCCTGCTTGCCCTGACGTGATCGGTTGCAATGCATGTCTGGGCTCCGCCCTGGTGCATGTCGTGACGTATCATGTGTGGACTTGTTTTGGGCGCGCTTCCCTGCCCGGGCTATGCGCCGGATCCTCGGCTGGCGTGTTCCGTTTGAGTCTCCACTCAGGTGAGCTATTTTTTTCATTAGCTTTTTAATATATATATGTAGCTCTGTGTGGTGTAATTTAGGCAATGATAAGAGTCCAAGTGACTCGAAAGCTCAGCTTTGCACCTGTTTCATCATTGTTGATATATGTCACCAGTTTGGATATATGGCACGTCCGTGAAATAAATGCATGTATTTTCATTCACTCCAGAGCTGCTGGCAATTTCTTTTTTCATCGTTTCCTGGATTCGACACTGTAGCCGATGGGAGTGGTGAGCAGGCTATCTGTATTTTTTGTCAAAATCACATGTCCCCTTTCATGCTTCATTTTGGGAACTCACATGTAGAAACCACCCAGTAAATTTTTTTCTGTCTCACAAAGACATTGCGGTTGGAAGCAAAGCTTCCAAATTTTGATCAATCAAATCATAGCATGGATTCCACTGGAAATATAGCATAAAATGCCAACTCTCCCGCTTTTGGCGGGGGTTCCCCAAGGGGGGTCACCCCCTGCCCCACCCCGGCAGAGTTTGGCGAACTCCCGCCGCCAACAGGCAACGAGGGTTCTTTAAATGACCGCGGCACCAGAGTAGGGCCCAGGAGCTACTCTGGTGCCGCGGGGGGCCCCATTCCTACAGGGGGGTGAAGCGGCCGCTTACCCACCCGGCTAGTCTCAATGTGCAGGGAGGAGGCAGGAGGGATCGTTCCCCTCCCCCCTTCTCCCGTGTATGCACAGCGCCCGGTGGCGCTAAAACATAAACCTCAGTGTCGCAGGATTTGTGACGCGTGGGCTGCACTCACATCCCCGGGTGACACTGAGTCAGTCGGCAGCCTCCGGACCTGGCTGCACTGCAGGGAGCTGGTGAGGTAAGTAGATTTTATTATTTTATTTTTATTAGCTATGGGGGGCACGGTTGGCTAATGGGGGCACTGTCTGGATAATGGGGCATCTATCTGACTAAAAGGGGGCACTACCTGACTACAAGGGGCAATACCTGGCTACAAGGGGCCCAATGTCTGGCTAATGGGGGTACTGTTGGCTAATGGGGGCACTGTCTGGCAAATTTGGGGCATCTACCTGACTACAAGGGGCAATACCTGGCTACAAGGGGCACTGTCTGGCTAAGGGGGGCATCTACTGACTACAAGGGGCAATACCTGGCTACAAGGGGCACTGTCTGGCTAATGGGGCATCTACCTGAATACAAGGGGCAATACCTGACTACAAGGGGCAATTCCTGGCTACAAGGGGCACTGTCTGGCTAATAGGGCATCTTTTCAAAGGGGTGTGGCTCGCCAACAAAAATGGACGTGACCATGCAAATCTATTGCCGCGGCGCGCTCGCCCCTACGCCACTATCAATCTCCCGCTTTTCGCTTTCAAAGTTGGCAAGTATTAATATAAGCAAGTAAACTGCTCACTTGGATCTATAATTCAATCCTTCAATGGGAATTTCGGTGCACAGATAGCTCCAGGATTCTAAGCTGATGTAAATATTCTCTAAAAAGTAGTGGATCCTCTCCAAAGACAATTAAAACTGTACTATTATTTCATCCAAAAATTTTTAAAAAGATTTCCATGACACATTTATTCATTTTAATGTCTTTGGTGCTGGATCCACTATATTTCGTAGATTCCACTGGTTTGATTTCCATTCCTTGTGTTTTTTGGCCTGAGCAATTCTTTTTCTTGTTGTTTCTCAGTAGTGGCTTACTTGCAGAAATTCAACCATAAAAACCAGACTATTTGTCTTTTCTCAAACGTTCAGGTTGAGATATGTCTGGTACTTGATCTATGTGAACATTTATGTGGGCTGTAATCTGAGGCACTGTTAATTTTAGGTTTCTGGGGCAGGTTAAAATCCAATGAACTTCTCCAACAGCAGTAACTCACATGCTTTATGGGGACAGAAGTAGGAAAGCCTGCGGACTTTGCTGCTAAAATGTATATACATCAGTAGTAAAAATGTTCTTTAAAAGGGGAAAGCGCAATCTGAAAATGACCTATTGTTTAAATCATGTTTTTTTGTTAATTTATTCTTGATTTTTCTTCATTTTTTTATATCGAATCTGTATTAAAAAATTATTAATAAAAATATTGCCAGTTCGGTAGTTACATCCCTAAAGCATTTGTAGCAGCGGCAATGCATTTTATTTTTTTTTAAATTTTTTGCTGTCCTCAATTCTTAACTTGTGTAAAAAGTTTTAATTTTTTTCTCTGTAAAAAAGTAGTGATAAAAAACTAATATATTTCATTACAGAAATCTGCCTCTTTGTCCACTTATCAGAATCCTCCACTGCATTGATCAAAACAATTAAGTGGCAAAGTCTGTACCTGGGGCAGGAGTGAGAAAGAGATTATTAGGGGATGTTCACATGGCGTTTCTTAGATGCGTGTTTGGTTCGTTTTCGGACACAAAAACAAGTAATCTAACAATGTGCAGTGTGATTTACATTGCTTTCAAAGTAAAACACGCATCGCATTCAGAAAGTCTGATGTTAACATTTCATCTTTCTGATGTGTTCTTTCGGATCCGTTCAGAGAAATTGTCAAAATTTAATTGATCCGTTTGATGGGAGGGGATACCTATTTAAAACTATAGGGTCGTTTCTGCTGCAGCACACTTTGGGTGCATGTTGGATGCATTTTTTCGCCGTGCTTTTGAATTGTTTTTCGGATCGAAAATGTATCCAAAAAGTATTCAGAAACTCCGTGTGAACATACCCTTCGCTCACTGAGCCATCTAGTTGCAGCTGTTACCCAAAAAGTTCAGGAATGGGGAGGTGGAAGCGAACTAGTGCAGAGAGGATAGAGGCACTACTGCTTCCAGTAAGTGTTTAATCTTGCCCCTTCAGCATGCAGCTGTGAAACTATCGTTACTAACATATAAGGGGACATGTATGAAAAGTGTCTTGGTTTAAGATTTTTGTTGCCCATAGCAACCAATCAAAGCTCCCTCATTTTTTCAGAGCACTATATGAAATGAAATAGGGGGTCTGCTTGGTTGCTGTCACGGGTGGGACTGCGACCCCCGTACCGGTCGCAGGCACACCCGTGATCCCCCGCACGAGCGGCGCCCCGCCCGCATGTCGGGCGGTGGGCACGCCTCCCCTGCCCGGGCCCGGGTCCACTCCTAAATTACCCGGCCGCGCTCCTGCTGCAGCTCCGTCTCCCGACGCGCGTCCCCACTCTCTAGGGCGCGCGCACGCCGGCTCTGTGAAATTTAAAGGGCCAGTGCACCGGTAATTTGGGTTTTTGCCGGTTTACTGCCCTTATTTAAGTCTGCCCCTTCCTGAGTCTTGTTGCCGGATCTTTAGTGCCATTTAGCCCCATAGAGAAAGCGTTCCAAGCCCTTGTTCTGATTTAACATGTACCGTACCATTTGCTTCAAATTTCCCCGACCACGCATCTTGCCCCCTGCCCCCGACCTTTGCCTGTCCACGACCACGAAAACCCAAACCCCCTGTCCTGACCTCCTGCTGTTCCCGACTTACGAGCCTGCCTGACGATTCTGCACCACGCTACACCTTTGGCTGCCTCCGCAAAACAAGTCCCCGTCAGGGGTAGCGACCTGGTAGACTCCCGCCGCAGCAAGTCCATCCCTTTTGCGGCGGGCTCTGGTGAATACCGTACCTACTAAGATTCCGCTCCCTGACGAGGCTTATGCCATCGCTTGCGGCGGTCCAGAGGATCCACTGTCTCCGTCCCTGACAGTTGCTATGGGCAACAAAGACAGTCTTAGACCCAGACAGTTTTCATACATGTGGCCCATAGTTTTCCTCCATAATGCAGCAAATTTGTCTGTGAGATGCAGAGGTAGGAGAGCAGGATATAATTTTTTCTCTGTGTGCTGTGTAGGGGAGACACAGCAATTACACAATACGATTAAAATGGTGTCAGTGGGCTTTTATTTGCAAGGAATCCCAGTACAATGCAAGTTTCAACTCAACAAGGGAGCTTTGTCAAACATAACATGAGTGCACAAAAATGTGATATGTAACCATAAAAAGTGGTTCCTCAGGACAAAAATTCTCCAATGAGTATCAGTTATAATTAACAGAAATAATTTTTCCCTTTGTATAAAGCAAATACACCAATCCAGTGTATAGACATTTTTTAAAAGACAGGTTAACTAACCAGTAAAATTATACACAGACGAAAATCATCCTCCATGTCAGCGTTTCTTTATTCAAAATGGCATGTCAGGACTTCCAGCGCATGGTAACTAGCGATCGCATCTCTGCGATCAACCCCGGCATGTCAGGATTCCCACCGCATAACAACTAGCGTTAGTGTCCCAACACCAAACTGTGCCTATCACTCAGCGGAAACATTTAAGTTTTATGGCAAAGGATATTTTCTAAAGCTAATTTTCTGAATACTAGAACCTACTTAAATACTCCTATATATATCAATTAAGGTTTAAACAGGACAATACAATTTAAATATAAAAATGTGTAACAGTATAGAATATTTTAAATCACCATACTCATCCTATATCTTATAAAATTATTTCCAAAAGAATGGCATAATGTTGCATAATATTGCCACAGATGAAGAAAGATAGTTTACAACTAATAAAAAAATGTATTTTATATATTCTAAATCACAAATACCCTGAAATTATTATAGATATAACCTTGGTCCCATTTCCTTGCTCAATTCCACTGAGTGAGGGCAATAACAGGACTTGAAAAGGAAA
>JAODAL010071752.1:0-15400 GCA_025379985.1 Phyllomedusa bahiana
AGGGAAAAGGGGCCCAATATAAGGGACACAGGGGGGAGAACCCCAAAATAAAAGGACACAGAGGTGAAAACCCCCAAAATAAAAGGAACAAGGGGGAAGCCCCAATATAAAAACACAGGGATAGAAGACCCCAATTAAAAGGACACAGGGGGAGAAGCCCAGATAAGGGGGACACAGGATGAAAGCCCCCAATATAAAAAGGGGGAAAAGGATGAGAAACCCAAAAAAGAGGACACAGAGGGAAAGCCCCCAAAATTTAAAGGGCACAGGGGGAGAAAACCCCCAAAGAAAAGGACACAGGGGGAGAAGCCCCAATATAAGAGGAACAGGGGTAGAAGCCCCCCAAAATAAGAGGCACAGGGATGAAAGACCCCCAAAACGGAGGACACAGGCTGAGAACCCCCCAAAACAGGAGGCACAGGGGTGAGAACCCCAGATAAAGGAGGACACAGGGTGAGAAGCCCCAATAAAGAGGACCAGGGGGGAGAAGCCCCATATAAGAGGGAAAAGAGGGGAAAGCCCCAAATAAAAAGGACACAGGGGGGAGAAGCCCCCCGTACAGGAGGGCAACGGGTGAGAAGCCCCCCCAAAAAAAGAGGACACGGGTGAAAACCCAATACAGGAGGACCAGGTGAGAACCCCCAATACAGGAGGACACGGGGGGGAGAACCCCCCCTATAAAAAAACCAGGGGTGAAACCCTGACACAGGGGGACACAGGAGAGGCCCCCATATAAAGGAAACGGGGTGAGAACCCCAATACAGGGGGACACAGGGGTGAGAAGCCCCCCCTAAAGAGGAAAACAGGGTGAGAAGCCCCAAAACAGGGGGACACAGGGGAGAAGCCCCCAATATAAAGGGGGACAAGAGGGGAAGCCCCCCCAAAAAGGAGGACACAGGGTAGAAGCCAGAAACAGGAGGAATTTTGGGGGAGACCCCCAATATAAGAGGGCACGGGTGAGAACCCCCGAACAGGAGACAGGGGTAGAACCCCAATATAAGAGGAACAGAGGGGGAAAAAACCCCCAAAACAGGGGACACAGAGATGAGGAGCCCCCCAAAATAGGGGGACAAGGGGGGAAAACCCCCAAATAAAAAGAACACAGGGGGAGAAGCCCCGATACAGGGGGAAAACAGGGTGAGAAGCGCCCCGTACAGGAGGGGCACGGGTGGAAAAACCCCCCAATAAAGAAAAAGGTGAGAAGCCCCCCCAAAACAGGAGGCACAGAGGTGAAAGTGCCCAATATAAAAGGACACAGGGGGGAGAAGCCCCCCAAAAAAAAAGGGGGACACAAAATGAGAAAGCGCCCCCAATATAAGAGGACACAGAGGTGAGAAGCCCCAATATAAGAGGACACAGGGGTGAGAAACCCTAGATACAGGAGGATACAAGGATGAGAAGCCCCCAATACAGGAGGACACAGGGGTGAAAAGCCCCCAATACAGGAGCACCAGGTGGGAAGCCCCCCAATACGGAGGACACAGGGATGGGAAAACCCAAATACAGGATACACAGGGTAGAACCCCCCCAATTTAAAGAGGACACGGGGGAAGAAACCCCCAATATAAGAGGCTGGGTAAGAAGCCACCCAAAATATGACGCCCCCAGGGGTGAGAAAAAACCCCCAATATAAGAGGGAAACAGGGGGGAGAAGCCCCAATAAAAAGGAAAAGGGGGAAAACCAACAAATAAGGGAAAACAGGGGGAGAACCCCAATAAGGAGGACACAAGATGAAACCCCCAAACGGAGGACACAGGGGGGAAAGCCCCAAACAGGAGCACAAGGGGGGGAACCCCCAAATAAAAGGACACAGGGGTGAGAAGCCAACAATATTAGAGGACACAGGGGTGAGAAGCCCCAGATACAGGAGGACACAAGGATGAGAAGCCCCCAATACAGGGAAAACACAGGGTTTAGAAGCCCCCCAAAACAGGACACAGGGGTGAGAAGCCCCCAATATAAGAGGACACAGAGGTGAGAAGCCCCAATATAAGAGGACACAGAGGTGAGAAGCCCCAATATAAGAGGACACAGAGGTGAGAAGCCCCAATATAAGAGGACACAGGGGTGAGAAGCCCCCAATACAGGAGGACACAGAGGTGAGAAGCCCCCAATACAGGAGGACACAGGGGTGAGAAGCCCCAGATACAGGAGGACACAGGGATGAGAAGCCCCCAATATAAGAGGACACAGGGGTGAGAAGCCCCAGATACAGGAGGACACAGGGGTGAGAAGCCCCCAATATAAGAGGACACAGAGGTGAGAAGCCCCAAATACAGGAGGACACAGAGATGGGGAGCCCCAATATAAGAGGACACAGAGGTGAGAAGACCCCAATACAGGAGGACACAGAGGTGAGAAGCCCCCAATACAGGAGGACACAGGGGTGAGAAGCCCCCAATATAAGAGGACACATTGGTGACAAGCCCCCAATATAATAGGACACACGGGTGAGAAGCCCCAATATAAGAGGACACAGGGGTGAGAAGCCCCCAATATAAGAGGACACAGAGGTGAGAAGCCCCCAATATAAGAGGACACAGGGGTGAGAAGCCCCCAATATAAGAGGACACAGGGGTGAGAAGCCCCAGATACAGGAGGACACAAGGATGAGAAGCCCCCAATACAGGAGGACACAGGGGTGAGAAGCCCCCAATACAGGAGCACACAGGGGTGAGAAGCCCCCAATACAGGAGGACACAGGGATGAGAAGCCCCAAATACAGGAGTACACAGGGGTGAGAAGCCCCCAATATAAGAGGACACGGGTAAGAAACCCCCAATATAAGAGGACATGGGTAAGAAGCCACCAATATAAGAGGACACAGGGGTGAGAAGCCCCCAATATAAGAGGACACAGGGGTGAGAAGCCCCCAATATAAGAGGACACAGGGGTGAGAAGACCCCAATATAAGAGGACACAGCGGGGAGAAGCCCCAGATACAGGAGGACACAGGGATAGAAGCCCCAATACAAGGAGGAAAACAGGGGTGAGCACCCCAATACAGGAACACACAGGGGTGAGAAGTCCCCAATATAAGAGGACACAGGGATGAGGAGCCCCCAATACAAGACGCCACAGGGGTGAGAAGCCCCAGATACAGGAGGACACATGGATGAGAAGCCCCCAATACAGGAGGACACAGAGGTGAAAAGCCCCCGATACAGGAGGACACAAGGGTGTGAAGCTCCCGATACAGGAGGACACAAGGGTGTGAAACTCCCGGTACAGGAGGACAAAAGGTGTGAAACTCCCAATACAGAAGGACACAGGGGTGAGAAGCCCCCAGTACAAGAGGACATATGGGTGAGAAGCCCCTGATACAGGAGGGCACAGGGATGAGAAGACCCCAATACAAGAGGCCACAGGGATGATAAGACCCCGATACAGGAGGACACAAGGGTGAGAAGCCCCCAATACAGGAGGACACAGGGTTGAGAAGCCCCAGATACAGCAGGACACAAGGGTGAAAAGCCCCCAATACAAGAGGACACAGGGATGAGAATCCCCTGATACAGAAGGACACAAGGGTGAAAAGCCCCCAATACAAGAGGAAACAGGGGTGAAAAGCCCCCGATACAAGAGGACACAGAGGCGAGAAGCCCCCAATACAAGAGGACACAAGGGATGAGAAGACCCCAATACAGGAGGACACAGGGCTGGGACGCCCCCAATACAGGAGGACACAGGGATGAGAAGCCCCTGATACAGAAGGACACAAGGGTGAAAAACCCCCAATACAAGCGGAAACAGGGGTGAAAAGCCCCCGATACAAGAGGACACAGAGGCGAGAAGCCCCAATACAAGAGGACACAAGGGTGAGAAGCACCAGATACAGGAGGACACAGGGGTGAGAAGCCACCAATACAGGAGGACACAGGGGTGAAAAGCCCCCGACACAGGAGGACACAGGGGTTAAAAGCCCCGATACAGGAGGACACAGGGTTGAGAAGCCCCAATACAAGAGGCCACAGGGCTGAGAAGCCCCAGATATAGGAGGACACAAGGGTGAGAAACCCCCGATACAGGAGAACACAGGGGTGAAAAGCCCAAGATACAGGAGGACACAGGGGTGAGAAGCTCCCGATACAAGAGGCCACAGGGGTGAGAAGCCCCAGATATAGGAGGACCCAAGGGTGAGAAACCCCCGATACAGGAGAACACAAGGGTGATAAGCCCCAGATACAGGAGGACACAAGGGTGAGGAGCCTCCAATACAGGAGAACACAGGGGTGTGATGCTACCATAAATCGCTCCGTAGGAGACAAGGTTGTGGAGCTCCCACAAAAACGTAAAGGGGACAGAAGCATGTCACGCCTCACATACACCCCTCAGGAGGACACAGGGGTGAGAAGCCCCCACACACCCCTCAGGAGGACACAGGGGTGAGAAGTCCCCACACACCCCTCAGGAGGATACAGGGGTGAGAAGTCCCCACACACCCCTCAGGAGGACACAGGGGTGAGAAGTCCCCACACACCTCAGAGGACACAGGGGTGAGAAGTCCCCACACACCCCTCAGGAGGACACAGGGGTGAGAAGCTCACACACACCCCTCAGGAGGACACAGGGGTGAGAAGCCCCCACACACCCCTCAGGAGGACACAGGGTGAGAAGTGCCCACACACACCCCTCAGGAGGACACAGGGGTGAGAAGTCCCCACACACCCCTCAGGAGGACACAGGGGTGAGAAGTCCCCACACACCCCTCAGGAGGACACAGGGGTGAGAAGCCCACACACACCCCTCAGGAGGACACAGGGGTGAGAAGTCCCCACACACCCCTCAGGAGGACACAGGGGTGAGAAGTCCCCACACAACACTCAGATAGTGACACAGGGTGAGAAGCCCACACACACCCCTCAGGAGGACACAGGGGTGAGAACTCCCCACACACCCCTCAGGAGGACACAGGGGTGAGAAGCCCCCACACACCCCTCAGGAGTACAGCTGTTGCCATACGTTCACCATACACATCATAGAATCCACCTCTAGGAAAGTTGGGTCACAAACTGTAATAAGCAAGACCTGGCTATAGCGTTATGGGGCTCAGCTGCTGCAGAACTGCTTTATAAAGCCTCAGTGTTGGATCCTAAAGTTGGTGTCCTGGGCAAAGGGAAGTGCAGCCCACACCTCCATCCTCCTAGGTAAGGAGGAGGCAGCAATGACAGGATCCTGTCCTCCATCACCTCGGACACTGGCAGAGGCCAGAGATTCTCCTGCACCATCTCAGCTGGATGCAAAAACATCCAGAGAACTGTAACGCTCCTTGTCAGTTGCTTAATGGGTGCTGCATGGTGGGAATTAAAACTAAAGCTCCTTGGCCCCTCTTCCATCTCACCTCCCCATTTGGGCTGGGAGAATAGGTATGCTACAGTATGTGTATGGAAGAAGAGTTAGTAGGGGCTGCAAACCCACCTGGCACCGCTTATCTTTGTGAAACCAATTAGCTCCATCAGATACAGATCTGTATATTTCTTTAGAGACATCCAAACACAACTGGAAAACCTGCTGGACGGGATCCCCTGACAAAATCTCACGATGATAGGTGACATCATGGGCGTCGCTAGGCAGTTTAATCCAGGGCTCTGGCCCGAATAAAACCCCCTGTGCCCCGAGGTTCTCCCGGTTTCCGGGCCTCTGCGTGGGCCTGGAGCACCGACTGGCTCTTCAGCTCATGTGCTCCGCTGACGCACACACAGCTGAGGGCTTCTGCGGGGCAGAGAGCGAGCGCTCCCCGTTTCCGCAGACAGTGTCGGACCCGCAGGTCCTACACCGCGAGGCTGCCGGTCCTCACAGCGCTGAGGACCCGCCGCGGCCCCGTGCCCCTTTCAGCCGGCAGCGTCGCGATGACTTTGATGTCATCGCGACGCTGCCTCTCCTCGGGCGCACAGCGCGTCATAGGCCGTGCGCCCGAGGAGCTGCCGGAGGAGCGCGTGCTGAAGAGGACGGAGCGCGCTCGCCGGGGGAGTTAAGGTGGATTTATTAATGTTTTTTATTTTTATAGCGTTTACCTCCCTTTCAGTGCCCCTATAAAACTGCCTGGCCCCTATAATGCCTGCCTGTGCCCCCCATATCCCTGCCTGTGGCCCCCATATCCCTGCCTGTGCCCCTTAATTCCTGCCTGTGGCCCCCATATCCCGCGCTGTGCCCTTTTATACCTGCCTGTGGCCCCCATATACTGCCTGTGCCCCCATTTACTGCCTGTGGCCCCCATATGCTGCCTGTGGCCCCCATATGCTGCCTGTGGCCCATATCCGGGCCTGTGGCCCCATATGATGCCTGTGCCCCTATATACCTGCCTGTTTGCCCCCTTTATACCTGCCTGTGCCCCCATATACCTGCCTGTGGCCCCCAAATATACTCCCTCAGTGCCCTTATATACCTGCTTGTGGCCCCATATACTGCCTTCAGTGCCCCCAAAATACTGCCTCAATGACCCTATAAAACCTGCCTGTGGCCCCATATACTGCCTGGTGCCCCCTTAATACTGCCTTTGGCCCATATACCTGCCGTGGCCCCTTTTATACTGCCTCAGTGCCCCATATATACCTGTGGCCCCTATAACTGCCTCAATGACCCTATATACCTGCCTGTGGCCCCATATACTGCCGGTGCCCCCCTATACCTGCCTGTGCCCCCCTATACCTGCCTGTGGCCCCTATATACTGCCTCAGTGCCCCTATATACCTGCCTCAGTGCTCTTATATACCTGCCTCAGTGCTCCTATATTCTGCCTCAGTGCCCCCATATACTGCCTGTGGCCCCCATATACCTGCCGGTGGCCCCCATATACCTGCCTGTGGCCCCATAAACTGCTTCAGTGCCCCTATAAACCTAACTGAGGGGACTGCTATACCTAAAAATTAAGGAGTTGCTGGAAATGTGAGGATTCTAAGATATTTGTGTCCAAATCCTCAGGGACGAGTATTGGCCGGGAGCAATCAGCATGAAGGTGTGAACCGGATGGAGAAGAAAAGGGAAAGTGAACGACGCTGATCAGAAAAGACGTCTCCGGTGAGTTACTAAATGTAACTGCATGTAATCACTTTTTATGTCCCGCAGATTTTACATACAACTAGTAACTACCACTATCTGGTCCCTGTAAAGGCGGTGGTATATGTAATCAGAGCCTGTGTTTCAGCTGGTATCACATGTGAGGGTCGCGTTCGGTCAGGGTCTGGCACGATTATTAGAGCCTTAAGTAGTAATAGTTTTGGGTCTTGGTTTTGTAGGAGGTTTTTTAGTCACAATCACTTGTCTGGTAGATTTGCTCCATGTATCGGTGGATTATTTGGTGACTGTTTAGGGGTATTGTCATATGAAGGTGAGAAGTTCTGAAAAAGTAAATTTGTCATTGGTGATTTTTACTGTACAGTGACTGCGAGGAGATGGACGGGTCTGTGTGGGATGTGCAGAAAAATTAGTGACAGGAACAGAAGGTTTTCTCTGTAAAAAAACATCCGCAGTTCACAATGAGGCGGGAAAAACACAAAGGGCTCGAGCCCCGGATGTTTTAGGACCCTAGCAACGCCCCTGGGTGACATGCTGCTTTGGGTGTGACTGGAGCACACATCACCATGTCAGTAAATTTAGCGCAGAACCAAATTAAACAAATTTTTTTATATGGATTTAAAGGGGTATTTCCATCTAAATAACATATGGGGTCATATGGACTAAGGGAGCTTTCACACAGCGCAGTTTTGGTGCAGTTTTATCTGCGCTCCAAACTGCCTTTATTACCAGCAAGCTTCTTTCATTTACCTACCGGTATTTGCACTGTTTTGAGGCCGTGTACATGGAAACAGGGGGGGCGACTTTTCTCTGCTGTTTGCGGAGAAAAGCCCTTCCTCTTCGCATAGAAATGATCATATTCCACCCGAAAGCTGGGCAGATGAATGAACATGTTGAATGTTTTTCGGATCGCCAGCGGTCTAAGAAACCGTCCGGCGGAAAATCCGTGCAGTGGGGATCCCTGCAAGGATTTTCCATAGAGTTCCATTTTAAAAGTTGACACCAGGTTTACAGACGGTTTTCAAAACCAAAAACTGTCTGTAAAACCGGGTGAAAACCCGTGCAGTGGTGACAAGCCCTTAGTGCGTTCCAGTTAAACTGCCTTTATTACCAGCAAGCTTCTTTCACTGTATCTAAACTCTTTGTAAAGTGAGGAATCAGTTAGTGTGTTTGTATCCACAAGACGTCACACACAGTCATTGATTATTTACTTGGAAACCTTTCTGAACACTTTAGACGACTGAAAGAAGCTTGCTGGTAATAAAGGCAGTTTAACTGGAGCGCAGTTAAGAGCGCTTTCTCACAGTGCAGTTTTGGTGCAGTTTTAATTGCGCTCCAATTAAACTGCCTTTATTACGAGCAAGCTTCTTTCAGTTGTCTAAATTGTTCCAAAAGGTGTTTCAAGTCAGTAATCAATGACTGTGTTTGAAGTCTTTTGAATTGGAAACATACTAACTGATCTCTCACTTTCCAAACAGTTTAGATAAGTGAAAGAAGCTTGCTGGTAATAAAGGCAGTTTAATTGGAGCACAGTTAAAACTGCACCAGAATTGCGCTGTGTGAAAGCACCCTGAGGCTATCTTCTTTGGCCCCTCACACACACATCCCCATTAAGGTTGGGTGAATACTCATGTTATTTGTATACAGGTATATAGACACACCTGGCTGCAGTCACACCTGGCACTGCTTATCTGGCTGAAACCAATTGGCTCCATCAGATACAGACTCTATCTATCCCTTAGAGCAGGGGTCTGCAACGTTGGCTCTCCAGCTGTTGGGAAACTCCATTTCCCATCATGCCCACTGATATAGATTATATAAATGCATGATGGGAGTTGTAGTTTCCCAACAGCTGGAGAGCCGACGTTGCAGATCACTGCCTTAGAGAAGTCCAAACATAGTTGGAAAACCCTTGAGGGATCTACTGACAAAATCTTGGGCTAATAGGTGATTGAAGCTGATAAGTCACACGTTGCTTTGGATGTGTTTTTGGCACACGTCACCAAGTCAGTAAAAAAAAATATTCACAAAATGTTTACATGGATTTAAAGGGGCCACCTGAAAAATGTATGGGGTCAAGGGCCTAAAGCTATTTTCTTTGCCCCTCTTCCTACACATTTTCCCATTTGGGTTGGGTGAATAGGTGTCTTATTTGTATGAAAGAAGAGGTATAAGCGCCTGCAGACACACCTGGCACCGCTTATCTTGGTGAAACCGATTGGCTCCATGCAAGGGGGCCACTGGGCAGTTTTATCTGTGGTTTGTACCCCGGACAAAACTACCACTGCCCCCAACCAGCTATCTGCTCACAAGCTTCACTGGGGTGCTGGCAGTCTTATCATCTGTACACGCGTCCTCAGAATGCCCATACAGTTGAAAGCTACTACGGCACAGGGAGCGCAGGCTCCCTGCCGCGTGGAATACTGCAGGGGGTCACAAGCAGGCTTGCTGTCTGCAGGAGTATATGGTACAGGCAGCGTGATGTAGGAACCTCATTATGCCGCTTGCATCGGTAATGGTGTAACTACACATGTGGCATGACGACGTCATCTCACCTGTGCAGGACACAAGAAGGCAGTTGTTGGAGAGGTGAATATGGGGAGAGGTGAGTATGATTTTTCTTTTATTTTTAATCGGGGTACTATATACCTACTGTGGGGGACTTACATACCTACCCCCCTACTGGGGGGACCTATATTCCTACCAACCTAATGTGGGAGACTAACATACCTATCAATCTACTGTGGGGATCTATAGTCCTATCAACCTACTGCAGAGCCTGTATACACTGGTACTACCACTATATGGTCACTATATGGTAGTAATATACAGTCTGCAGAGCCTGTGTATACTGGTTTCTACCACTATATGGTCACTGTATGGAGGTGATATACAGTCTGCAGTGTCTGTGTACACTGGTTTCTACCACTATATGGTAACTGTATGGTGGTAATATACAGTCTGCAGAGCCTGTGTACACTGTAGCTACCACTATATGGTCACTATATGGTAGTAATATACAGTCTGCAGAGCCTGTGTACACTGTATCTACCACTATATGGTCACTGTATGGTGGTAATATACAGTCTGCAGAGCCTGTGTACACTGTATCTACCACTATATGGTCACTATATGGTAGTAATATACAGTCTGCAGAGCCTGTGTACACTGGTGTCTACCACTATATGGTCACTGTATGAGGATAATATACAGTCTGCAGAGCCTGTGTATACTGGTGTCTACCACTATATGGTCACTGTATGGAGGTAATTTACAGTCTGCAGAACCTGTGTACACTGGGGTCTACCACTATATGGTCACTGTAGGGAGGTAATATACAGTCTGCAGAGCCTGTGTACACTGATATCTACCACTATATGGTTACTGTATGGAGGTAATATACAGTCTGCAGAGCCTGTGTACACTGATATCTACCACTATATGGTTACTGTATGGAGGTAATATACAGTCTGCAGAGCCTGTGTACACTGGTGACTACCACTATATGGTCACTGTATGGAGGTAATATACAGTCTGCAGAGCCTGTGTACACTGATATCTACCACTATATGGTCACTGTATGGAGGTAATATACAGTCTGCAGAGCCTGTGTACACTGGTGTCTACCACTATATGGTCACTGTATGGTGGTAATATACAGTCTGCAGAGCCTGTGTACACTAGTGTCTACCACTATATGGTCACTGTATGGAGGTAATATACAGTCTGCAGAGCCTGTGTACACAAATATGCACCACTATATGGGCACTGTATGGAGGTAATATACAGACTGCAGTCTGTGTGCACTGGTGTCTACCACTATATGGTCACTGTATGGAGGTAATATACAGTCTGCAGAGCCTGTGTACATTGGTGTCTACCATTATATGGTCACTGTATGGGGCTAATATACAGTCTGCAGAGCCTGTGTACACTGGTGTCTCCCACTATATGGTCACTGTATGGAGGTAATTTACAGTCTGCAGAACCTGTGTACACTGGGGTCTACCACTATATTGTCACTGTAGGGAGGTAATATACATTCTGCAGAGTCTGTGTACACTACTATCTACCAGTATATGGTTACTGTATGGAGGTAATATACAGTCTGCAGAGCCTGTGTACACTGGTCTCTACCACTCTCTGGTCACTGTATGGAGGTAATATACAGTCTGCAGAGCCTGTGTACACTACTGTCTACCAAATAAAATGTTTCACTGTATGGTAGGTAATTTACAGTCTGCCCGAGCCTGGTACACTGGTGTCTACCACTATATGGTCACTGTATGGTGGTAATCTACAGTCTGCAGAGCCTGTGTACACTAGTGTCTACCACTATATGGTCACTGTATGGAGGCAATATACAGTCTGCAGAGCCTGTTTTCTTCTATATCGACCACTATATGGTCACTGTTTGGTGTTAATATACAGTCTGCAGAGCCTGTGTACACTAGTGTCTACCACTATATGGGCACTGTATGGAGGTAATATACAGTCTGCAGTCTGTGTGC
Source organism: Phyllomedusa bahiana (assembly GCA_025379985.1). NCBI lineage: Eukaryota > Metazoa > Chordata > Amphibia > Anura > Hylidae > Phyllomedusa > Phyllomedusa bahiana. The sequence continues at coordinate 11,527 of JAODAL010071752.1, forward strand.
ACTGGTGTCTACCACTGTATGGTCACTGTATGGAGGTAATATACAGTCTGCAGAGCCTGTGTACACTGATATCTACCACTATATGGTCACTGTATGGAGGTAATATACAGTCTGCAGAGCCTGTGTACACTGGTATTTACCACTATATGGTCACTGTATGGAGGTAATATACAGTCTGCAGAGCCTGTGTCTCCCACTATATAGTCACTGTATGGAGGTAATATACAACCTGCAGAGCCTGTGTGCACTGCTATCTACCACTATCTGGTTATTGTATGGCGGTAATCTATTTCTGCTGAGCCTTTGTACAACTGTTGTAGTCACATTTGGTGGTTTATTTTGGTCATGGTCTGGCAGTATTATTGGGTCCTTAGGTACTAATATTATTGAGTCTTGTTATTGTAGGATTATTTGTAGTAGCAATCATACATGTGGTATATTTGCTTCATGTATAGGTTTATTATTTGGTAACTGTTTGATGTAATTTATACATAACTATACATAACTATCATACATAAATCAGTGCTTTTGAACAAGTTATTTTGTCAGCGCTGATTTTCATTGTTGAGGTTCACAATGTTGCATGAAAAAGTGCTGTGTGAACTGAACCCGTAACTCAGGGGCCCCGGGCCCTGGATGCTTTATGACTATAGCAACCCCCCTTCTTCCATCAGATCTATCTCTTTAGAGACATCCAGACATAGCTGGAAAACCAGAGGTGTCTTAACAGCATTATAGCAGTGCAGTGGGCCCTGCCCAAATACATTACATTCTATGGCTACAATATTATACTACTAAATACATGATATCACACTAGACCACAGGTGTCAAACGTCGGCCCTCCAGCTGTTGGGAAACTACAACTCCCATCATGCGTTTGTATAAACTATAAACGGGGGCAGCCTGGGAGTTGAAGTTTCCCAACAGCTGGAGGGCCGCAGTTTGACACCCCTGCACTAAACAATGCCTCTAGCCACCCCCAAGCACACCCATATTATCACACCACTTATGTCTGGACAGCCTGCAGCCTATAAGACTATTTGGCAGGGCAGGAAGCCTTTGGCTCCCGTCGCCATGATGGTTTTAACTGTTTGCACATTCTAAAACCACACACAAACAGTTAAATAAGCAAAGCCAACCGAGGGGTCCAGGATATGTTTCTTGTATTCCTGTGACATACATACACCACTTGGGCCCCCTATACTTGTGGGGCCCCCGGGCAACTGTCTAGTGTGCCCAATGGAAAAGATGGCCTTGTGGAAAACCCACAAGACGGGGTCTTTTGACAAGATCTCATGCCTCAAGGATGACTAAATCTGGTAGGGGGGCATGCTGCTTCGGACGTGTTAGGAGCACACATCACCATGTCAGCAAAATTAACCGAAAATAAAATAAAGCAAAAGCTTTATAAAGCCCAAAAGGGGGGTTACCCTCCCCAAAATCGTAGGGGGTCAGAGGGACAAAAAAACAGGGGGGTTGAAAAGGGCTATTTCCATTGAAAAATTTATGGGGTAAAAGGGGACAAAAAGCAAGGGGTGCACAATCTTGACCCCATTCTGAAATGAGGAATAACCCCCAAATGAGGGTGCAAATAGCTTTTCTTTTGGGTCATTGTCGCCCCTTTTGCCAAACTTACATAACCCTACAAAACATGACAAAATGGAGCCCAGCAGGGGGATCTTGCTAAAGGAACTTCACCCCCCTGGATTGAGCATCGGGGGGGGGGGTGTCCCCGGGTAAAGAAAAGAAGATCCCTTTGGGGGGAATTCAAAACATCCAGGCATATCAACGGGCAAGGTGCTTTGTGGCAACACTGACAGCACTCATTTGGTGGGGCAATGGGGAAAGGCACCCCAAATTCACAGTGCTTTAAATAGACTCTAACCCTTAATGACCAAGCAATTTGTTTTCCCTCCCGCCCTAAGATGGGTTTTTTTTGTTCAAGCTACAAAACATAAGAACCTGTTTTTTTGCGTGGCCTTTTTTTTAATATGCCTTTGGCCCCCCATAAATTACAGGGAAACCCCCAAAAATTTTTAGTTTCGGAAAAGGGGGGGAGGAACCTATTGGGGGGGTTTCATTTTAAAGATTACCATTTTGGAATGTCCCCAAAAAAGGGAACAGGTCTTTTTTGGGGATGTCCAGATTCTTGGGGACCCAGGGGTCATATTTAAAGTCACAATACTAGTGGGTCCATAGGGTCTATTTTCACAATAAGTGGGGACCTAAGGGATCAGTATTGGAGATGTCACAGATACTAATGGGGACCACAAGGGGCATTTTTGAGATGTCCAAATTCTAGTGGGGGCCCCGGGTCATATTGGGATGTCCAGATACTAATGGGGCCACAAAGGTCTTTTTGGGGATGTCACAGATACTAATGGGGACCACAAAGGTCAGTGTTGGGAAACCAAAAATACATGGGGACCTATTGATCAATTGGGGAGTCACAGATACTATTATTTTAGGGATTACTGAGATTCACAATCTAAACCAATAATCAATTAATTTAAAAAAACAGAACTTACCCAATTTATTAATCTCACAAACTTAACCCACAATCTATAATTTTACAAAAATTTACCCCAACATATTTAATTTTACAATCTATACCTCAATCAAATTTAATTAAATCTATACCTCAATAATATTAATTCAAATACTATGGGGGGCCCCCGGAATTTTTTGGAAGTCAAGATAAGGGGGTACCATAGGGATCAGTATTGGAGATCTCACAGATACTAGTGGGGTACCATAGGGATCAGTATTGGAGATGTCACAGAACTATGGGGGGCCATAGGGACGTATTGGAGATGTACAGTATAGTGGGGACCCCAAGGAAGTATTGGAGATGTCAAGATACTATGGGGGGCCCCAGGGGGCAGTATTGGGGATATACAGATACTAGTGGGCCTAGGGGTAGTATTGGAGAGTCCAATACTAGTGGGGACCTCAGAGGTCAGTATTGGAGATGTCACAGATACTAGTGGGACCACAGGGGTCAGTATTGGGGTGACACAGATACTAGTGAGGACCAAGGGGGCATATTGGAGATGTCCAGATCTATGGGGACCTCGGGGTCGTATTGGAGATTACAGTACTAGTGGGGTACCCTAGGGATCGTTTGGAGAACTACAGATACTAGGGGGTAAAGGGATCGTATTGGAGATGTCACAGAGTCTAGTGAGGACCACAGTGATCAGTATTGGAGATTTCACAGATACTAGTGGGACCACAGGGGCGTATTGGGGGGAGTCAAGATATAGTGGGGCCACAGGGCATATGGAGATTCGAGGATACTAGTGGGGACCCCAGGGATCGTTTGGGGAGTCCTAAAGTGGGGCCTCAGGGATCAGTAGTGGAGATGTCACAGATACTAGTGGGGACCTCAGGGATCAGTATTGGAGATGTCACATACAACTTTGGGGCCACAGGGTCGTTTGGAGATTACAGATTCTAGTGGGGACCTCAGGGATCAGTATTGGAGATGTCACAGATACTAGTGGGGTACCATGGGATCAATGGAGATGTACAGAACTAGTGGGGGTAAGGGGTCAGTAGGAGATGTAAGATATAATGGGGGCCACAGGGCGTGTTGGAGAGTCACAATTCAGTGGGGACCCAGGGTCAGTATTGGGGATGTCACAGATACTAATGGGGACCACAAAGGTCAGTGTTGGAGATGTCACAGATACAAATGGGGACCACAAGGGTCAGTGTTGGAGATGTCACAGATCGTGGGGACCTTTGATAGTATTGGGAGTCCGAACTATGGGGGCCTTAGGGATCATAAGGAATTCAAAGCAATAGTGGGGTACCATGGGATCGTATTGGAGATGTCAAGATATAGTGGGACCTCGGGTCAGTATTGGGA
>JAODAL010071753.1:0-15400 GCA_025379985.1 Phyllomedusa bahiana
AAAAGGGAAAGAGGAATCCCTAAAAACCCCTGTCCGAAGCCATAGGTGGAAAGAGACACAGCAAAAACGGGCCCTTTAAATCCAGAAGCGCTGCTCATGTGTGCCCCTTTGACCAGAAAGGAAAATCGAGCGGGCAGGAGAAACACGCAGCCCGCCGATCGAGGAGGAAGCAAGGCGGACTGGGTGAGTATACGCAGCAGCGCAGCGAGTGCTGGGAGCAGTTGTGTCTGTGACCAGAAGTCCGGGCGTTGGGCTGCAGCGTGACACAACATAAGCAGGGTTTGTGTTTAACCCCTCACCGACATAGGACGTATCCATACGTCCTGATGCCGGTAAGCGGATTTGAAGCGGCGCGGGGTGTTAGCAGCTAATTGCAGCCAACAGTGGGTGGTTACATCGCAGGGATGGGAGGGGTTGACCCCTGCACTGTTTAACCCCTTAGAAGCCGCGGCAAAGATGGCCGCAGCGTCAAAATGAATGACTCTGAGGATCCGATCGCTGAACATGGCAGCGAGCAGCCTTGTGAAGGCTTCCATTGCTGTCATTTCCCCACTTTCGGCCCCAGGCAGGAAGTGTGGTAGCTGCCATCTTGGTACACCCTAATGCATTGTCCATGCAATGCATTAGGCTGTATTAACGATCGCCCCCCTAGTGATGAAGCACCCTAGGGGGACTCAAAGTGTAAAAAGAAAGAAAAAAAGAATGTATTAAAATTTCAAATCACCCCTTTTCGCCATTTTTACAAATAAAAAAAAAAAAAAGTTACACATATCTGGTATCTCCGCATCCGAGAAAGTCGATCTGTAAGAATAACATCATTTATCCCGTGCACTGTACACCAGAGAAGAAAAAAATTCCAAACGCCAAAAATTGCATTTTTTGGGGTCTTTCACATCCCATAAAAATTGGAATAAAAGTGATAAAAAAGTCACATGCATTCCAAACCGCTAGCAATAAAAAATACACTTTGGGGGGCGTGGCCTGCCATGGAGGAGTAGCGACACACATGGTGGAGCTCTCCTAGGGGCACAGGGAAAAACTGGGACTATCAGCGCAAGTTATGGGACCCAGAGGTAAAAGAAGAAGAGGGAAGCAGCGGGACCCTCTCCAGGTTCCTGAAGTACTAATTTCAAACTACTTTGCGCCGCTGGCGGACCTTCAGACCCTGTCCATCTTGGGAGGAAGAGCTGAGAGACGCGACTGCACTGCCTGACTCACCGCATGCTCGGAGATCCCAGAGGAGATGCAGCGCAGCTGATCCTGAGCTCCAAGACGCAAGCAAGAAAGTGATCACCGCTGGTCACGGAGGGAACAGTAGGAGAAGGAAGAGAAGCCGCGGCCCGGATGAGATCACTGAGCGGTGGGGCGCCGCAGATGTAGCTACAAGCAGCCGCTCCTGCCCCACTATCTTCTCCCCAGGAGAGAAGCCCGGCAGGAACACAGCGGGCCCAGCGCAATTCCACATCATGCCCTAGATCAGGGGAAAGGTACAGGGGCGCAGTACTGGAGGAGGAGGGACACTCAGTGTGGGGGGAAATGGAGACAGAGGACAGGCATACAGCCTCAACCAGCACTTGCCCCTCCACCCCAGCAGTCCCACCATGAGGTCCAGTTTGGGGATATTATAAAAGAGACCCAAAAACGCTCTCCCCAGCAGCATTATCAGTGGTCCACCAGGGCATGCCCAGATCGCGCCCGTATGGGTCGGCCCCCAGGGTCCTCGGGCGGAAGCACACAGCACAAATCAGAGGCAGTCCCTGAAAGACGGCCCTCTACAGGAGCTGTAAGCCTTCCCTCCTCTCCGGCACACTCCGTTCTCTGACTTCATGGTGCCGCAAACAGGGCAGTCAGATTCTTTGCCCCTGCTATGTTCCCGCTGCTGAAGCCCTGTTTTAAACCCTGAAAAGTCATCCTGAGCTGCAAGCTTTACTTTCACTGCTCCCTGTAAAAAGTGATCTAACTGCTCTAGCCCAGGACCTGAAAGCCGCATGGCGTTCTGATCTTCAACCAGTTAAGTCAGACGTTGCAGTGTTGCAAACCAAAGTGAAGGACCTGGAAAGCCTTCAAGAATCAATGCAGCAAAAATTTGCAGATATGCAAGCCTCCATAGACCACCAAACAATTTTCCAACAGTCTTTAACTGAGCAAATGGTGACCGTCAAAAATAGAAATCCCTAGGAAACAATGTCAGGGTTCGGGGTCTCCCAGAGTCCGTTAAATCTCAGGACCTGCCTTCAACACTTACAAAACTATTTAACAATATATTGGGGAAAAGCGCAGACAGTCCCAATATGCAGCGAGGGCTGCATCGGACATCATGTATGATGGTGTGAAGGTTTCATTATTCCCAGACCTCTCACGACGTACTCTACGCCTTCGATCCACCATGAAACCGCTACTAGCTATCCTCCAATCACATAATATCCCTTACAGATGGGGATTCCCCTTTGCCCTGCAGGTTAGAAGAGGCGAGGAGACATTGGTGCTTCGATCTCCGGCTGATCTACCTCACTTTCTGTCCTCGTTGGAGCTGCCCCCGTGGCCCTCCCGGACTGGACGGCTATGTTTGCGACTCCCCACTTGCCGCAGCAGGATAAGAACGGGGGCCCATCTAAGAGACTGAACTCTCCGACATCAGCTATATCGCAAAGAACACGGAAAGTTCCTAGGACCCCACTGGGTCGAAAAAATTTTGGAGCAAAAATTAAGAGGACCCGGCCACCCCAAATCCCCTCGACGGGAGGGAAAATTGTCGTCGCTACCTGTCCTTTCCTTGTTTGTCCTTTGGACTATTTTTTTTTTGGCTGCTGGCTTTTTTAAAATTTCCCCCCAAAACTTTGGAACCCCACTGCCCCAAAACACTCAGACTCTCCCCCTCTTCCCCGGTTTTAAAAAAGAAACCCCGGGAATACCACCTCTTCGGATTGCCTATCCCCCAACACAAACCCGGGGTTGGGCTCCCCTTCCGCCCCAAAAAAACATGTTTTGCCCCCTCCCCTTTTCTGTCTTTTAAACCCCCTTCCCTTTTAAAATTGTAAGCCCTGGGGGCGGAACCCCCTTTCCCTCGAAAACAGTTTTTTAAAGTAACTTATTGTCACTTTGTAATTTTTTTGCCAAATGTTATTTATGTACCCCCCCTGAAAATGTACAGCGCCCTGGGAAATTAAGGGCGCTCCAAAAAAAATGATAATAAAAATTTAAAAAATAATAGCAGATACTCTCGGAGACATTGACCTTATGGGTTTACATGGGCCTTTTTCCCTGCCCACTTTCCCCAAATTTTGGGTTTCCCCGATAATTAGTTTTTTTATGGAGGGACCCCTTTGTGGGGGGGGGTTTCACCCCTCCCCCCCCCACCCTTTTTTTTTCCCCTCCCCCTTTCCTTTTTTTTTTCCCCTTTCCCCCCCCCCTCCCCCGCTTTCCCCTTTTCCCTTTTCTGTGACACTCCCCCCTGGTGGGGAAATTTCTATTACCCCCTTGGTATGTCCCCTTTACCCGTGACTTTTTTCATTTTATTTGTTTTTGGTGTTGTGCCTCAGTGTGCTCGGGTGGTTTCACGAAAAATGTTCTTTTGGGTTTTCGGTGCCCAGATAGGGGATAGAATTTCTCCTCGTTTTGGGTTTTTTTTTGTCCCGGCGGTTTTATGGGCCCCCCAAAAGGGCTGGGCCCAGTTGTGTGTTTTGGGCCCCAAACAGCGCTCTTTTGACATTCTAGTTTTTCCCCCCCACTGGGGGTTTTTTTATTTGGGCCTTTTTGTTTGCGGGTTTTTTTTTCTTGGGGTTTTCTGTTTGAGTGTCATCCAACCAGGAGAATTAGTGTTTTCGTGCGGAGTCCCCAAGGGTACCTTGTTAGCCACATTGTCTATGCCTAGATGATAGCACTTTCAATCGCCTCCTTCAATTGAAGGGGTCAAACATCCCTGACAAAAGGTCTCGTATTCTCTACGAAATGCATAAGGCCAGAGCCCATATACTGTGCCTACAGGAAACACACTTTGCAAGCAACATCTGCCCGTTTTGAGAAACAGATATTTCCCTGTCTGGTGCCAGAGTAGTAACCTGGAGGCGGAAACGAAGGGAGTAGCAATTCTCTTCCATAAATCATTATAGTACCAAAGAGGCTAGGTACATTTTTGTAAAATGCGTGCAGGGCAAACCAAACACAATAGCCAATTGTTTGCCCTGAACCCAAGGAAAAGTGACTTTTCTTTCTGGATTTGGATGATTGCCTTTTTGCTCAGGGTGCAGTTTTTATGTGTGGCGATTTAAAAAGGATTACCCAGATATAGATACCCTACGGGAGGAGTATACCCTTTAAGCAAGTGAAAAAATCAGGAAACTCCTAATGTATGAGTTGTGGTTTTGGTGGCGTATCATGCATCGAACGAAAAAGATTATAATTATCCCCCCCCAAAAAGTTTAGTCAAAAGGCTATATAGGGGTTTCAACTTTCCCCTGCTTCCCTACCTAGCTGACTCCTCAATAGGTCACATTTTGCACTCGGACCATGCCCCGATATCTTGCTCTTTGAAGCTGCCCCTTAGTGCCGTCGTCTTCTTTGGAGCTAAAGAGTCCTTTTAGGACCTCTTGCTTGAAAAAATTTAAAAGCAAAGGGGGCGCCTTTGTGAAAGCCCATAAAAATTCCCCCCTTTTTCACAGATAAAATGGGGGGGCCCCCTGAAATGTGTGTCGGGGGCTTAAAAAAATACGGTTCCGGCTTAAGAGAGGGCTGCGCTAAATTGGGAAGCTTTTAGGTTGCAAATTTGGAACCACGCAAAAAACAATTTGGCGAGGAATCGGTTTTTAGGAAAATGACCCAAATTTGGACGTTTCGTGGGCTACTTGTCAAAAAAGAGCGCTTTAAAAAATTTTGGGGACACTCTTTTATGAGTGGAGCAAAAACCCCGAGTCGTTGTTGCCAGAGCATCGCTTTATTTCGTCGGTTTAAAACTAAAGGGGGTGGTTGACTATTTGACAACGGAAAATTTTGGGAAAAGTTTTGTGAATTTCACAGTCTATCAATTCCCTAGGCCCCCCTCACAAAAAAACGAGGACGCTGCCGTTCCCCTCCGCGTATGCCCTCCCTAAGTTGTTAAAGATGGGGGCCGGGGGCCCCCCTTTCTCGGCGGAAGGCTGGCTGCGGGGCAGTGGCATTCCCCAGGGGGGAAAACCCCGGGGCCCCAAGGGTTTTTACACAGCAAGTTCTATAAAGTTTGTGTAAAGAGCCGGGGCCGATGTTGGGGCCTTTTAATTCTTTCTCATTGGATAAGTTTTCCCGTCAAATCGTTAAAGCTTATATACAGTGGTGCCAAGGAAGGGGAAAAGACTCCCAATCTTGCTCGAGCACCCCCCAATTTCCCTTTTAAATACAGATTTGACGTGGTTGCAAAGCTCCTTGTTTCCGTATTCTCCATATTGGAAGACCTCATTGGCCCTTGAAAAAAGTGGGGTTTGTACTTCCGGGCTGAGATATTTTTGAAAACCTTCTCCTTAAACCCGGGCTGGCCGGGGGGGTGCCTGCATGCTGCTATCATGGATTTCTTTAAAGGCGTTTAAGAGTTTACTGGTTTTTCTTAAAGCCACCCTCATCATTTGGGGTGGGCCCGTTTGATGCAACGTATCTGGCACTTACCCCGGCCAAGTGCACAAATTAGGATTAATTGGTTGCTGTGTCTCTGGTGTATATCGAAAAGGCACCCGCAGGGGTGCCCTCTATCTCGTTTTTATTCGTCCTGGTGATGGAGTATTATTGCGGAGATCAGGGGAAATCCAGATTCCAGGGGATCAGATTCAGGGAGACCAGTACAAAAGGGGCCCTTTCGCGGATGATTCTCCCTTTTATTACTCAGCCCCCTGACATCCCCTCCATCAGTAATTTTCCCTTTAAATCTTTGGTTCCCTATCCAACTTTAAAATCAATTTAGCTAAATGCACTGCCTAAATGTTTCCCTGGAAGACTCTATGGTGTCTTTTTAAGCAGAATTACCCATTTGAATGGGGGCGGGAGGACTTTAAAAATTTGGGGTTGCATTCCGCTAAATTGATAAAAGGAGGTATAAATTTTTACCCCCTTTTGAACACTCTAACGGCAGATTGAAACGGTGGAAAAGTAAGGATTTTTCTTGGGTTGGTGCATAAATGTTATTTAAAATGAACGCCCTCCTAGATTATTATATTTGTTTCGGGCTTCCCTTCTGTTGCCAAAGACCTTTTCAAGTCCCCGGATAGTGATACGGGTTTGTGTGGGGGGGAAAGAGGGCGAGATTGCGAAACGACCCCATAGGCCCCCGGCAGGAAGGGAATTTCACACCAGATGTTAAAGGTTTACTTAGCGCAATCTCTGTTAGGTTTATAGACCAAATTTCCGTAGAGGCCACCCGAAAAAAGGGGGGAACTAGAAACAGATGCCAAAGCCCCCTCTATCTCAGCTCCCTGTTGAGCCCCCCATCACGTCTAAGACAAAAGTGTAGCCCTGCCTGGGTTTTGAGAACTCCTTACTAGCCCGGATAGATATGGTCTATCCCCACACTTTTCTCTCCGGGGAAGGCCCTCTTATCCAGTCTGCATAAAACCCCGGTTTCCCCCCGGCAGACCCCTCTCTGGACCCGGGGCGGCGTGTGAATCATTGATTTTTAAAGATCCCCTGCTAATCAGACATTGAAACCTTTGGCAGAGTTAGCGACGTACCACTCACGCGCTCCCCTGGTTCAATTAAGACGTCTTCATTTCTATGTTACTCAAAATTACTCTGAATCTCCACGAGACCTAAGCCCTTTTGAGGAGATTTTTGGGGGCAGATTCCCATGATCACAAAATCTCTCGGGTCTATGACTTTTGATTCTTTCCGGCTTAAATTCAGCCCAGTTTTACCAACGGTTTGGGTCTAAGGAACTTAAGGAACGATAGAGGAGACTGGAAAAAAAACTACCATTTCTTCATACAAAGCCAATTGTTTCGTCCAGATTACAGTAATTAAAACTTAAATTTTCAAATATTCAAACGCTTTTTTTTGAATAAAGAAAATCTAAACCAAAGGAAAAAAGGATTTTGGAAAGTCTCAACCCCAAATGAGAAACAATTTTAATATTTCGTATACGGGCAAGTAAGAATATAAAAACCAAACCCCTATCTTTCCAAATAACATAAGATACATCAACATGATTGGGGCAAAGATATCGATATAAACAGAATACCTCATAAAAAGGGAAGGCAAACAATTTCGTCTACATGCAAAAAAAACAAAAAAAAAAAAAAAAAACGGGGGGTACCATAAGGGGACCCATGACAATTCGATCTGATTCAATAATACTCAAAAGGAGGGGTAAAAAAAAAAAGCAAAAAAAGGGGAAAGAAGGGGGAAAAATGTTGGGGGCGCGGAATATACAAAGGGTGGGAACCCCGGGTCTAATAGCTATCTCCCCGGGGTTAAACCAAAAAAGAAAAGAAGTACCGGGGGGATTGGAAAGAGTCCAGGGGGTCCATGTTTTCAGCCATTGCTGTGGGCTTGTCAGGGTCGCCAAGATTTTTCCCCCATTAAAAATGTGAGTTACCTCCGACATCCACCCCGCAAGGGGCGGTCGGGGGCCCCAGTGTCTGGGAAGCCCGTTTTGGCGCCTGAAGAAGATGGCGCAACAATGACCTTTGTAAGTGGACATCGGTATCAGACATAAAAAGAAGGGCTGTTCGGGCTCCGGGAAAACTCGGGCCCCTTACTTTTCCTACTAAGTGAAAACCGTACCCAAAAACCCCCTTTTAGGGCCTGGAAATCCCCCGACATATACCATACCCCCATGCCCGCCCACAACGCCACAAAGGTCTGCCACTGACGGGAACCATTGGTGAATCAAAAAGGGACCCTTACCACCTAGAAAGAACTTTACCTTTTCTTGTGCTTTGGGAAACTATAACTGCTCTGGGGTAAGGGTAAACCCCGTCCCATTGATCACGCAAGAAGGATTTACCATTCCGTCTCCCAAGCCCTACAAAAGGTGGGAAGATGCATATGGTAGGGGAAAACTCTTTGAAATAATAAGATAGCGGTCTGGGGGGGGAACAATAGACTAATGCTCAAAGGGCAGGGGGGTTTTGGGAATCCACTATGCCTTTTTATAGGGGAAAAAAATGTCAAAAACTGGGCATATTGAAAAAGAGGGGGGTTGTGGGACACCTCCGGGGGGAAGAGTGGAACGGGAAAAGCGGATCCAAGAACAAGATTATAAAAACCAAGGGGTTTACTTTTAAAACCCCCCCAAAAAGAGGGGCCTGCACCTGGGGGGAAACCGGGGTTATCAAAATGGGAAGAAAAGGCCCAGTCGGTCATGGGTTAAAAAGTTATAATCACGATCGTATTGAGGGTGTGATAAGTAGTAAAAGCAAGGTTATTTATTCCCAAAGAAAAAGCCAGCCCCAGGGGGGGGACGCTAGGACAGAGGCACACTGGCCCGCCAGTTGAACCCCACAGTTTCCTCCCCCAACACACCAGTCAAAAACCCAAATGCGGCTGCCATATTTTTATTTTTTACAATCCGGGGGCCCAACCTCCACACTTTTATGTCGGGTTTAAGACTTTAAAAACACCTCGGGGGGCCGAGGGCCAAAATAAAAGCAAAAAAAGGGCTTTTGAACCCTTTGCCAAAAGGATTGGGGATGTGTACTGGAGGGCCCAATTAAATAAAGAAAGGGTTTATATGGTCATTTTAAAAATTTTAACTCCCCCAAAAAACCCAAAAATTTCCCTCCTACTCCAGCCCCCCAGGTCAGAAAAAATTTTTCCCGAAATAGTGCTCAAAAGGGATAAAGAGCTTTGAAGGTCCCTGGAATCTTGATCCCCAAGTGGGCCGACCCCTCCCTGGGGCCCGGGAAAAAGGGGGAAGGGGGATTTGAGCAGCTAGTGTCAGTTAGGAAAGTTTTAAACCAAAGGGGCCTCGACTTGGGAAAAATTTAACCTTGAAATTTTAAACCCAGGACCCAAAATGCCCAACTGGGGAATCAGCGCCCCATCGGGGGTCAAAGGGCCCGTTATGTAGACCAAGAGATCTTTGGCAAGGCTGGGGCACTTGTAGCCCATCCCCCAACGTCACTCCTCTTATTCCGTTGGAACGAATGGGGGCCATTAATTTTCCACCCCAAAACACATACAATAGGGTGAAAGGGGACCCCCGCCGATACCATTTTTGGGGGTAAAGGGGGTGGGGTAACGAACCATTAATTTTAAGTTGGGCCGAAGGGGGGTTAACGGGGCCCCCTGCCCTTGGAAAAAAAAGAGGGGCCCCCCCAGACCCAAAGAGGGCCACAATGAGACCAAGAGATTTTTTGTCAAAGCCTTCTCGGGCTAGGATGGGGCCATAAAGGGGACCCGGGTTGCAATGAGCGTGGTGCATAATATCCAGCGTTTTCGAGTGCTGTCACGGCCCCCTCCCCGGGACAAACCCCCCCGGGGTCTGGTGTATCGGGTCAGGTAATATGGGTTCACCTGTTATAGCAATTTAGCATATATTTTGATACGTTCAAAAATAAAAAATTGGACATGCTGACGGGAGGAGGCCCTTTCCCCCGGGGTTTAAGGTTACCGCGACGGGGCTAATTAGATTGGGCAAAAAGGTTTAGTCGAAGAAATAGATTTAAAAACTGAAATAATTTTTTTTTGGGAGAGAGAAAAAACCTGAAAGATTTTAAAGAATTTATTCGTGAACCCATCCCCCCCGGGGGCTCTTTCCCCCGGAAAGGGTTTTTTATAACCCAGAAAGTTCCTCAGAGTAAAGGGGGAACTTCTAATCAGAAAGAGCAATTCCACAGACAGGGGGGATATTTGGTCAATGTCCCGGGGGACAGGGGGGGGGGGGGAGGGAAGATTAAAAGCTGGAGTAAAAAAAAGGGAAAAACATTTTAAATTTCGGGGGTCGTGTGTACCAAGTGGCCTCTGGCTGTCTTAATGCAGGGGTAGGGGACCTCGAAATCTGTTGGCGAAGTGCACGGCAAACATAACCCCCGTTTTGTTCCCCATATGTAAAACTGTGCGGCCGTTTGCAGAAAACGCCGCCATGATGTTCCAGGGGGCTTTTTTACCTCTAATCTCGCTACCAGAAACACCGGACCATCGGGACAGAGCTTGCTTATGGATAGTCTCAAGATTCTCCACCCTCTGCAAAGGCTGAAAATTTAGTTTAAGGGGCCCCGTCTCCTTTAACCCCGCCCGTCTTGATAGGGGACCTCTGAGCACACACTTAAGCGCTTCCCATTGTACCTCGGGGGGGAGGACAAGAGAATGACTATTGGAAGTGTTTTATGGGGTTTTTGAGGTCCCACACACACATATCTAGGGGTAAAAGACTCATTGGTCCCAGGGCCACACTTTCGAGAAAGAGGGGAAAAAAGAAATTTCAGTAACCGGGAATGACGACCAGATTTTTTTTTCCTACCAGGGGAGGACACCATGGTGGGGGGCTTGGGAGATAAAAAAGTAGTCATTGACTGTAGGAAAATGTGGGGGCGAGAAAAAAGGGGTAGTCCTATCTCCTGGGTGCGTAACGCCAGCATCGATAACTGAAACAGATTAGAAAATTTTCCTCTCTTAATATGCATACGAAAGGCTGATTTTTCCCGTGGGGGTTATCAAGGGTTGGGGCGAGGGTCACATTAAAATCCCCCCCCCAAAACCATCTTTCCTTCACCATGGGGACAGCACCTCTATCAAAAAGTTGAAAAAAGACCAACTCCCCGTTAGGGGCAAAAATTAAAAGAGTAACGTATGAACCCCGATCGATTTAAAAGGGTAACGTACCCGGGCCCGGGGGCACCTGGCAACAGAAACCCGGGGCCTTAAAAGATCTATGTAGGCAAGGGCCACCCCCGGTCTGGACTCACGTTATTGGCACAGAACCATGTAGGATATATTTGTTACAAGGACGCAGCGTGACCTTTTTTAAAATGGGTCTCTTGAAAAAAACAATTTTTACCTTTCTGTTGGAAAGTGGTACAACACCTGAGCCTCTTTTCGGGGGTATTAAGTCCCTTGCAATTTAGGAGATCCGTGAGGGCACCCTTCAAAATAATTTAGTCCCACCACCCGTGGGGAAAAAAAGAGAAAAAAAAGAAAAAGGAAAAAAAAAAAAAAAAAGGGGGGGGGGAAGGGGAGGAAGAGGGAAAAAGGGGGGTAAGAACCCCCAAAGGCAGGGAAAAGTAACCCGCACAGTAACTAAACAAGAACTGTAAAAGTGACAGCCCCCGGCTCACAGAGAAGCCTTATCGGGGCTGAACCTCTGGGGGGGGATAAAAAAAAAAGGGGAAATAAGAAATCCGATTACACCACTTCGGGCTCCATGTCTCCGGGGAAACAATTAAAAAAAAGAAAAGGGAAAGGCTGGCAATGAGAAAGCATCTCAGAAAAAAGGAGGGGGAAAAGAAAGGATGAGGAAAACAATAAGGGGATGAAAAAGCCCAGGGGCCCAAAGCTTAACAACTACAGAAATTATTATTAAAATTACCGTTATCTATAAATATGTCAGCAAAGAGCATTATAACTTTGAAAAACCAGATTACCCAGGGGGCGTTTAATGAGTATAGGGAAATGAAAGCCCCCATCTGAGGGGTAGCCCGGTTGGCGGGCGGTCACCGAGGGCTCATCCCTGATTCGGGTGTTCAAAGTAAATCTGTAAAACCCAAAAAAACACAGGTAAAGAGTGAACTCCAATAATTCCCCACCTCAAAACTACATTTAATTTGAGGTTCCAGAACACCTTCCCCAAAATCAGATCCACTAGGCATGTCGGAAGTTAAAAGGCAAACTCTAAAAGAAGGGGGGACGACAAAAAAAAAAAAGGAGCCCCCCATCGCAAAAAGGGACAGATCAATATTTACCCCAAAATGGTCAGAGGTTTCCCGAATACCCCCTCCAAAACATGGGGAAATAAAAGAGAGAGCATATTTTACCCCTGGCAGAGCCCCCTCAGGCAGCGCTCAACCGAGGGCAAAAGGGTTCCGGAAGTCCGAAAAGCTCTTTTTTACTAAGAAAAAAAATTGGAAACAAAGTCAAAAACATGTCCACCATCGGGGATACCGCCATCTAATGGAGAAAAAAGTAAAAAAAAAGGATACCCGAACTCCAAAATACACCCCTCATTAAAAAGGGAACGAGATCTGCGAGGGAACCCTTGAAAAGGTTTAGGGGGGGTGAGAAGAGGAAGATCATAGATGACCGGCTCGACTCTCCCGGCAACTGCTCAAGGGGAGGCGCCATTCCAGAGGGGGACCACTGAAGGGGGCCAGGTTTGGGAGGGTGACATTTGGAATCAGTTCCTGTAAAAGGAGGGAGTCGTCTGGATGCAGATTGCCAATACCTTTTTACCAGTCGAACCACAGAGCGAAGGGGGAACCCCCCGCATAAAGAAATTTTCCCTTCCCTGAGTATCGCCAAAAACGGGTTCAAAGTTCCCCTTTTTAGCCAGGTATGTCCCCGGGAAAAGGTCTTGCGCATAAAAAGTCCCTCCCCCATATTTGAATTTTGACTTTTGTCGCTTGCGGGGCTTGTCTCAAAATGTCCTCCTTCAATTGAAAAAAATGAAACCTACAAATAAAGTCCCGGGCCGTTGGATCCCGAGTAGGGGGGGGAGGGCCCGGTGAGCTCTGCCATTTTAAGTAGGGGGTTAGGAGGCCGCTCCAGAGATCGTTGAAAAAGTGGTAGCACATGGTGATATCTGCTGGACCACCGTTCAGGGAGCCCTCTGATCCGGATATTTTTGCGTCGACTTCTTTTTCTAATTGGGCCGTTCTTTGAAGAGCAAAGAATCGACCACTTGTGGCCCTTAGATTTTAAAATTGTATGGACGCGTTTACATTCCTGAGCTGGGCCAATGAGGTAATTGGAAGAGAGAGTTTTACAGCTCTGTTCGGAACGAGGGAAATTCCGTGTGATTCGCGACTATCTCCGCCTATTTGAGTTCATATCAGACTTGGATAACATGATTGGGTAAAGTTTTGGCGTAGATCAGCAAGAGTGACCAATTTATCTCACAGAACGGGTCGCAGCGAGGATGGGGGACAAACTGGAGGGGGCCCCAAAATGATGAAAAAAACCCCAAGGTAGGAATCCTCCAGGAAATTTTTTTTGAGGGGCCAGCCCTGGCGCACTGTGGAGGTAGGCAAAGGGGCTTGGCCGACCACCCACGAGCCGTGGAAACCGTGAGGTGTGGTGGTGATTGCCCCTTTTGGGGGGCATGCAGGGACTTGAAATAGATCGGTCCATAGACAAGGGAGCGGTTTCGAGGGGATATCTGGTTGAGCGGGGGGAACGGGTCTCCATAGTAAGGGGTTAAGATCCCAAAGCCAGGCGACTTTTGGGTTTGGGGGAAATCCTGGGGGCTGAGGGGACCCTTGAGACCCGAGGGACCCGGGGGTCCAAATAGATGCCCCAGGGGGGAGATATCAGGGTTTTCCTGGACGTTTCCCAATTGGACAGCAGCCCCCGCCGACCCCAAAAACACCACACAGGAAATCAAAGGTGTCCTCGGGTTTCCGATAAACAGGGAAAACCCCCTTTAAGGGGGGCAGGAAAGGCAGCTCCTCAGTTATTTAGAGGGGAAATGTTGTCCCCCAAACCCCCCCTGTACCTGGCAACGGTGAGCAGAGGGGAAGAGTCCATCCCGTGGGGGCCCGGTCGGTCCCGACCTTCAGAGGCCCGGGGCCGAGGTGGATCTTGTTATAGGCCGGGTCCAGCGCAGGAGAGGCACCGGTCCGGTGGAAACGCAGCACCGACGGCGCGGGGCCCGGTGCGAGAGCAGGGAGGAAGGTGCTGTTTTTCCGTGCCGTCTCCAACGGGGGCGGGGGGAAAGCGGGGCCTGAGCCGCTGTGGCTCCCGTAGGAAGCAGCGGAAGCCAGCTGGGAGGTCACCGCTGGCAGGGGAACGTCCGGGTGATCCGGGGGAGAGCGCCCTTTTTGCCCGCTGCCCCCGGGTTTTCCCGCGTGTCCATCAGGAAGGACCGCCGCCTCTTCCCATGGCCTCCCGCAGTCCCGGCCGGCGGGAAAACCAGCGGTGCGGTGAAGTACGTACCGAATCCCCCCGGGGGACGGGGGATGAGGAGCAGATTTGGCCCCTCTCTTTTTAGAAGCTTTCCCCATCATAAAATGTAGCAGCCAGCCAAAGACAAGGAGTAAGCCACGGAGCCCAAGTGAAGCACGTCCTCACGGCTTCATAGCCAGGCCACGCCCCCAAACTTTAAAATTTTATCCCGATGGTACAGAGTCCCTGCTTTGCTCCATACCATCTATCCTACTGTTCCCGGAGACTGTTGGAGGTGTGGCTTGGAAGAGGGTACTATGACCCACATATGGTGGAAATGTGCTGAGATACAGGGTTTTTGGAGCAAGGTAATTCGTGTTGTTCAACTAACCACAGGGATAAAGCTTCAGAATGCCCCAAAAGTGCTACTGTTGAGCATCATACCCCTACCGATTAGTACCCTTAAGGGTAGCCTAATTATCTTTATGCTTGTGCAGCCAGGTTGCTAATTACCCAGGCTCTGGAGACCCACAGGGTTCCCTCCATATTTTGACTGGTATAAAGAAATCTTTTTTCTGCACCCACATGGAGGAAATCAGAGCAGAAAAAGAGCAGGGGTTCGATAGGTATAGGCTACCCCTGGTTTGACTGGATGGCTTTCAGCCCCTTCTCCAGCCTACGCCACATTCAATGAACTGGTGGAGCCCATTTTCGTACGAGACCTGCTTATACTAAAGCTGGGCGACAATCCTTAGGTTTCTATCAGAAAATCCGTGTACCCGACATGGGGACTCGCACTACTCTGCATTTGGTTAGAACCTGAATGACCGTAATTGTTAATTTGTTGTCTTACTGTATACTTAATTGGTGGTCTGTCTCTCCTAGGTCGGACTTCATTTTAGTGTTAACTGTTTTTTAGGATTTCGGGTGGGCACAGATGCCACTGGGTATTTGTATGGCACATTAGTCAGCTTTTTGGTTTTATTTATTTTTTTTTTTTTTCCCTTTTTTTATCAGAGCAATCCTCCTAAGAGAACTATGTCTGTGATGTATATTTTGTTTTATGGTTCCTAAATGGTAATAATTAATTTGATTATTTATCCTCCTGGGGCTATAAGATAGAGGGAGAAACAGGGCCCGAACTACGCTACCAAGACTCTATCATTGCTTTTTTTTTGTTGTTTGTGACTTTATGTGCTCATGGATGATCCATTATGTATCCTATAGAACAGTGTTTCTCAACTCCAGTCCTCAGGACCCACCAACAGGTCATGTTTTCAGGATCTCCCACAGAATGCACTGACCCTTAATTATTTCACCTGTGCAGAATGCTACTGACAATATTAATATCACCTATGCAATACTGAGGAAATCCTGAAAACTTGAACCCGTTGGGGTCTTCAAGGAT